>CM062614.1:41641337-41888837 GCA_025617555.3 Puccinia polysora
AGGTTGGGTCTAGCTTCAATTATAGATTGGAAATAGAGATTCAAATAGAGATTCATTTATTTCACTTTCTATCAACCAAAATCTAATCTTTCATGATGCATGTTGTTGATTTTTTGTGGATGTAATCTGCACACATGATAATTCTTAAACTCACACTATTTTTTGATGGTTTAACTTTGGATCATTGAGCCTCCAGTTTTTTAAATCAAAATTCAAAGGCTTGAAAATATTTTTATAAGGAAGTTTTTGGGGTTTTAAACTTCTTAAGAAATTATTTTATAATCAACAGAAAAGAAGTAAAATTTGGTGTAGTGTTCATTTCTGACCCTTATCTGAAAGTTTTTTCTTGAATATTTTTTTATTTTTTATGCTTCAATAGTAAATCAAAGGTCTCAAAAAATGTTTTGTGTGTAATTTAGAAAGGTTTGATTTCCTCAATAAATTCAACAAATTTCAAAAAGGCAACAAAAAAAATATTATTTTCAAGCTATTTTCAAACCATGTTGTGTAGGGATCTTTATATTTCAAATGGTGCAAGCCAATAAACCAGCTAGAACTTAATTAAATGATATATTTGGGAATTTTTTGAGGTTATCTGAAAACTTCAAAATCTTCCCCCCCCCCAAAAAAAAAATAAACATCATTACAGAGTGTTTGTAGGCTTTTTTGAAACTTGAAAATAAAAAAAAATTAGAATGAAAAATAAATGAAGAATGAAGAAAGAAAGGAATATGTGAAAGATAACAAGTATGTATTCTAAATGAGCAATAATAACTTAAAAATGAAAGAATTAAGATAAATAATGAAAAATAAACAAATAGAAATAAAAATAAGAAATTAAAAAAAAAAAAAAAAAATTAAAACTGATCTGTAAAATCAATGCTTATAAATACATGTTGTCATTTCCCCCCCCACCCTAGTTTTAATATTTTTATTTCTTTTTCAAATGGCTGTATTATGAATCTTCATCATTACAAAAAATTCCTGAAAATCCTCTATGAGGTCCCCACACAGCCCTGAAAAAAGGTACTATATGGTATGATTCATATTTTTCAAGGGGTTTAATACTCCAATAAAATTCCCAAATCAAATTTTTCAATTTATTTTTCTGCTTTTAAAGCCTCCACCCTTCAAAAGATCAAAAATCTACATAGAATGGCTTAAAAAAGGTTATGAATATTAGGGCATATCAGAGTTAAGCAAACCCACCATTTTTTAATGGTGGGTTTCAACCCACATCTGCCATTTCAAAACCACCATTAAAAATGAAAAAAACCCACTTATTTCAGATCAGATGTGTCAAAGTCAACATGAAATAAGTGAGTTTTTCAAGTAAGTTATATAAAGGCCTTTACCAGCTCAACCACGCTTCATTCCACATTGTCACCCCTGTTTTGATCCTCCAACCTCATTGGAAAAAATTCTACCTCCATCCTCATCCAGAAATTTGATTCATTGCTCTCATCACTTCATCAATCTCATCTCTTCCGCTTCATCACTCTCATCCCCATATCACCTAATCATTCTCACTTTGCTTCATCACTGTCATCACTTTATTGCTTTCATCACATCCATCCTCTCATTGCTTCATTTCTTCATCCCTTCATCACTTCATCCCCCCTTCCATCAAATCCTAATTCTCATTGCTTCATCACTTCTGTCACGCTTCAAGCTTACGGATCATTGTCTTCCTCACTTTGACATATCCTTTCCTCAGTACCATCTACCTCATTCCATCTTTGTGACAAAAATAGAAGCAAAAAATCAATGGTATCTTCCGCTTATCAACTCTGGCTTGCATAACAAACTTCCATTCTTGGCAACTGACTCAGCACCTACTTTCAAACCTTGCATTTAACTCAACTCTAGTCAACCATCCATTTGAGCTCCACTCTTCCACCCTGGGTATCTATAGAGTTTGGGTTCCAATTCCTGTTCATGCACTCTCTCTATCTTTCAATAATGCTAGTTATCCACACCAACTGTATAGTTTGCAATTGTACTAGTCCCTTACCCTGCATAAGCTACATCCTCATATTTGCATTGTCTATCACATCACTCCTTCCTATCTCATCCATTACGCCCTTGTATGCTCAGACTCTATTTGCCTTGCATATACGTTATGATCTTGGAAAGGTCTATACTTTTATTTAATTTCCAAATCTGTTCATTTCATTCATTGCCTCATTTCCTCTTAAATTTAGTTGGCCGTCCATTGGGTTGTATCTAGTCACTTTGGATTACCTTATAAAGGCTACCCCGCTTGCCTGAAGATTGTCTCCTTAGTTAGTTAATTTCATACGTTCTTGCATTTTGCTAAATCCAGTCATCACATTTGGCTTGGCTTCAGTTTCCTTTCCATTGGAACAATTAATCCCTCTCATTGTGTGTTGAGGTACCCAACCATAAGTTTGCACTTTGCAGTTAGATTTGCTACCTTGCACTTGCCCTTGCACTCAGTTTCCTTTGCACTCACAATCATCTAAGATTGCCCTATTGTAGGTCAGGTGGTTGGGTTACATTAAATTAACTAACTCAACTCATCTATTTTAGTTTTCCAACCTATAATAGATTTATTTTACAATTCCATCTACTTGCTCAACCAGGAATGCTTCCCTCCCCCCTTATAATGAATATATCCATTGGGTAGGGAGATCCAGCATTCCTTGGGCCAGAAAACCTTTAGAACCTGTTCCTTCTTCTAAATCCCCTTTGGTTGAACCTCTTGATGGTCCCCTTGCTCCTCTACAGGAAGCAGTGGATCCCCTCCAATAAATTGAGGACTCCAATCACTCTTCCAATGAAACCTTGACTTGTGGTAGATCAAGGGTTTGCACTAATGCTCCCATACCCAATGCTTTGAACTTTCTCTTGACCCTGATCCAGGCTCTTAACCAAAATGACTTGCAATCTGGTCCAAGTTGCCCTAGCATTTGTACTCTTGGCATGAAGCAGCCTGATAATTTTCCTGGGGAAAATGCCCATAAACTTAGAGCTTACTTACAGTCCTGTAAAATCATTTTCTCAAACAATCCTCATAATTTTCCTACTGATAGACACAGAGCTATGTATGTGTCTTCCTTCCTTTGTGGACAAGCCTCCCAGTGGTTCAAACCTTACCTTGAACTATTAGATAACACTAGCCCCACCTGTATGTTCAACAACTGGGAAAAGTTCAAGCAGAAATTTTCCACCCTGTTTGGCAACCCTAATGAAGTTCAAAACGCAGAATACAAACTTAATAACTTAGTCATGAAAGAAAATAGTAGAGTTTCAGTTTATATCTCCAATTTCCAAACTTTGAAGTCTTGCATCCAATGGAGCAAAGCAGCTCTTCTATTTCATTTTTGAAAAGGTTTACCGGCATGCCTAATTGAGAAAATTGCAGTTGGGGGGCATAAGACAACCTCCCTTCAGCAGTTGATTGACCGGGTTATTGAGCTTGATAATGGCTATCACAAAAAGAACCGCTCTTGAAAAAGCAACCATGGACCATCAACTTTGGCTCCAAAGGGGGATAACTCCTCAAAACAATCTTTGAAGAATCCAAAACAACCTAAACTGAATCCAACCTCACACTCCAACCTGAAAGTGAAGGCTTTTGCGGAAACTCCAAAGTTCCTGGAAAAAGAAACTGGGATGCTCTGGAACAAGTAATGGCTAAGGAGGGAAAAGAATGGGTTATGTATGTATTGTGGAGGAAAACATGATTTTGATACTTGTGCAAAGCGGCTAGAAAGTCAAAAAAATAGCTTGTAGTTTTTCTGATACTTGCAAGGAGAACTACAAATTATCTAAAATACAGCCATTCAATCTTTGCACTTGCAAGTCACTAGTTACTCAAAGTTCAAGATTTGTCCTTTTTCATTCCAACAACTCCCCTTATCAAGTTTTTCTCAATTCTGGTGCTAACATTTCTTTTATAAGTGAATCTTTTGCCACTTCCAAAAATCTTATGTGTTCCAAGATAGATAAATTTCCCATCTATTTTGTAAGTAGTGCAACCAAACTGTCTCATTGGATTTCCCAAAAAGCAAAATGGACCTTTGCATTCTCCGATTTCCCCAGCTTCAAATGGGACTTATTTGTCTTGAATATCCCTGGAAAGGATGATACTATTCTAGGCCACAACCTCCTAGTTCACCGGAATCCAGATGTGAATTGGCAAGAAGGAGTAATTAACCTTCAAAACTTGCAACCTCAGGACACTAATGCTTCTTTCAAAAAGGAATCAAACAACATACCTGACACTGTCATTGATTTTGATGACACTTTTCCGCTGGGAGATTTGCAATATCCTGACCTCCATTCCCAAGTTCCCTCTTAAGATTTAGGAGTTATTGCTTATTTTTCCAACTTAACCTTTCCTTGTTTCTTTGAAGTGAAACAGGCACCAACCAAATGATTTATCTTTAGCTCCTTGATCCTCTTGCATCATGCAAGCACTTCAAACCCTGTGCTCAAAGATGAGAAGATTGAAGATCTAGAAATCATTCATGAAACTTTACCTCTGGTTAATCATGACTTTGCTGACATTTTTTCAGCTGTAGAGGCAGATAAACTCTCCCCATCCTGTTCTTATGATTACAGGATTGAAATTACTGGCCCACCTCCGGCACCCGGACCAGTCTAATCTCTCTCTCAAAGCAAGAATCATCTGCGCTTCAAGAATACATTGCAGAAAATTTATTGAAAGGATTTCTTCAACCAAGCGATTTGAATACTGGTTCACCTGTCCTATTTTTTCCAAAAAAAGACGGCGGACCTTGCCTGTGTGTTGACAACAGGAAACTGAACCAGGTAAATGTGAAGAATGCCTACCCAGTAAGGCCTATGTTGCACCTCCTCCCTCTCTTTAATGGAGCTGCTTATTTCTCAAAGTTAGACCTTTGAGGCGCCTATAACCTATTTTTCATTGCAAGAGGTAATGAATATCTGAATGCAATGAGAACACGGTTTGGCAGTTATGAGTATACTGTCATTCCTTTTGGCCTCTGAAATGCTCCTTCCACTTTTCAACATTTTTTCTGACCTTGTAGAGAAATACCTTGTGGTTTATCTTGAAAATATACTATTCTACTTGAAAACTCTTGAGGATCACATTGCACATTTGCAAGAGGTGCTACAGCAACTTTGCAAGAATGACCTGTTTTTAAAAGTCTCTAAGTGCGAATTTCATGCTCCTTCTCTTCAGTTTCTAGGTGTCATAGTATTGGAGCAAGGACTATCAATGGATCCAGCCAAGAGCCAGCTCATATTGGACTGGCCCCAACCTTCTTCTGTCAAATACCTTCAAGTTTTCCTTAGTTTCAGTAATTTTTACAGGAGTTTTATTGATCATTATGCCAATAAAACGGTAAACCTTACTAACCTTCTTCAAAAGGACACTCATTTTGTTTTTACAGAACAATCTGATTTAGATTTCAAAGCTCTAAAGAAAGCATTCACTACTGTACCAATACTTTCTCACTTCCACAAGCTCTCTCACACTATTTTGGAAATGGATTAAAGCAACTATGCAGTTGCAGAAGTAATCTTGCAGTTTTCCTCCTCTTCTTCCCTCTTTCATCCCTTAGCTTTTGATTCTTGCAAATTGCTTGCTGCAGAGATTAATTACAAGATCCATGAAAAGGAACTTCTTGAATTTTTTCTTTTTCTTGAAAAAATGGGGTTTATACCTTTTGAGTCTTGTGGAACCCTTTGAGGTCCTAACTGATCACAATTCTTTAAAATATTTCATGAGCTCAAAATTCCTTACAGGCAGACAGGCAAAATGGGCCAAATCCTCTCCAAGTTCAACTTTACAATCACGTACCTTCCTGGGAAACAGGCAGTAGTCCCTGATGCTTTATCACGTTGGGATAATATTTTCCCAGGAGAGGGGCACCTTTTCCAAAAACAATACTAACAATTTTAGGACACTCTTCTCAACCCAATCTGCCCAATTCAGTTCAATCATCACTCACCTTTGAGATACAGCTTCCAAACTTCAACAAGCTCAACTCAATGATCCCAAGTGTCCCAAAATTTTCAAGAGTTCAAATTTATTAGATAGTGGTTACAGTATTCACAAAAATGGTTATTTAGTTTATAGGGACCATATAGTAGTACAAGATAATCCTTGAATTATTTTAGATATCTTCAATTCAAGGCATGATTCTTGGTATGCTGATCATCATTGGTAGGATAAAATTTACCAATTGATCGCACAAGCCATTTACTGGCCTGGTATGACAAAGGAAGTAAAAGACTATGTTAATGCATTCTATGATTGTAATTGGAACAATTCCTCAAAAAACTGGAAGTATGGGCTGCTTCAGCCACTTCCAATTCTGCCTATTCCTTGGAACTCACTGTCTATGGATTTCATTTTGCAATTACCTTTTTCTAGTGTTTATGATGCTATTTTATTAGTAGTATATTTGTTCTCAAAGATGGCTTTATTACTTCCCATTAATGTGAAGACCTCCTTGGAAGACTTAGCTAATTTATTCATAGAATATGTATTCTTGAAACATGGTCTCCCTGATAACATAATTAGTGATTGTGGGTGTTTGTTTGTCTATAGCTTTTGGACTTTGCTTTGCCAACATTTGAAGATCACTTGCAATTTATCAACGGCTTACCACCTGGAAATGGATGGGCAAACCAAGCAAGTCAATCAGATTCTCAAACATTATCTTTGAATTTACGTTACCTACCAACAGAAAGACTGTTTGCAATGGCTCCCATTAACCAAGTTTTCCTACAAAAACTCCACTCATTCCTCCATCAAACAGTTGCCCTTCCAGACTCTTTATGGTAGAAACCCAACTTTCTCTTCTATTCACGTAGCACCTTCTCAACCTGTTACCAATTACCTTAATCAAATTCATTCTCTTCAAACAAAAATTCAAAACAACCTCAAAGCGGCAAACCAGCGCTACAAGGAACAAGCAGACCCACTTTGCACTTCAGCCCCAACCTTTGCAGTAGGAGATCAGGTATGGCTCAATGTTTGCAATATTTTCAGTACTTTCTCAACCCAAAAACTCTCTGAGAGGAAAATTAGCACCTTCAAAGTCAAATTAGTCATTTCCCCTAACACTTTTAAACTCACCTTACCTGCAAAATGGAAAGGCATCCACCCATTCTTTCATGTGTCTCTCCTAGAGCCAGCTTTAGTCTTATACCCAGGAAAGACTCATCCCCCTCCTGAATCAGTCAACTTCCAAGATCAGTTAGAGTGGGAAGTAAGTTGTATTCTGGATTCCAGGTTACGCAAAGGAAAACTTCAATACCTTGTTGAATGGACTGGCTTCCAGTCCAAAAAAGATTTCACCTTGTCGTAACCAGCCCATCACCTTTGCAACTCTCCCAATTTGGTTTGAGACTTTCATGCAAGCTATCCTTGCAAACCTTGACAATCATGACTCCAATCCCATTCTCCACTTCCATCTCATTCCATCCCATCAATCTCATCCCATTTTTTTACTTTATCTCCCCTCCAGTTCCTAAAAATTTATCCATTTTCTTTTCACAATCTTTTATCCTTTCAGGTTTGTTTATTTCAAATAATAATAATCTATATATATATATATATAATAATAATAAAATAACCTGTATATATTATAATAAAATAAGATTACAAATAAAATACATCTTTATAAATTTTCCTTTACTGCTCTTTCCACTTCCTCCCAATTTTTGGTCAATTCCTCTACCATCAACCTAAACTCATCTAAATCCTTGTTTTTTATCAAAGAAGACATCCTCCGCAACACTATTACTTGTGTCACCAGGAGCCTTTCAAAGTTCTCTTTGAACCTTGCAGTCCGAGCCCTTTTTGGACGGGCATTCAATCCCCCTTCATCCAAGAGCTCCTCATATTCTCTCTCCCTTTGGCCCCTTGACTAACCATCTCCAACATTGCCAGTCAATCTCCTTGAATTATTTTTGATGGGCACTTTGACTTGCACCCAGTTCTCTCCATCTTGGCCTTCCATTCCAACCCTTTCCTCTATCTCTTGTTCCCTTCCATCTCTTCCTGCTGTCCCATTTCCTTCTTCTTCATTCCCTTCCCTCTGTTCTGTATGAAGGTCTCCTTCAGCCTTTCTCCCTTCCTCCCTTGCTTCTTCAACTACCGCCAACTTCTCAGCTTGCGCTCTGCCTCACACCTTTGGATTCATTGGATTCACCTTTAATTTGGACAATGTTCCAATATACGTTGGCAGCTGTAGAAGAATATTAGTAGTGTACATGTGGAATTTTGGTAGTAATATCAAGAAAAAGAATTGTATTAGCTCCATTTCTTTTTATTTTATTTATTTTTAGTTCCTAAGTCTTAAACTTACCAGGGTTTTGGACGCCTAAGAATTTGATCTCTGGCACTGGCGGTATATGGTAGTTCACTCGCGGCGCAGAACTTTGGCTTTGCACCTCACTCCTAGACGCTACAGGGTCATCCAATATTGGTTTGCTATTCATAGGGAAAGTACAAGCAACCTTGCGCAGACAACATTGCTTGCATTTTGCTTGGAGACCTCTTGCGGCATTACTAGGAACACAATGTTCATTTTGACAAATACAGTTTTCACAACAACAAGATGACAATGACAAAATATTTAAATTATAAATTTATTTGAGAGACAAAGAAGTAGGATAATAAATAGGGGTATACAGTCCTCAAAAAAATTTTTGGAATCAATGGGATAATCATCTGAAAGCTTGCAGGATCTTGCCTCTTTATACCTGGGCAACTGTCACACTTCAAGCCTAAGGATTATTGTCTTCCTCACTTTGACATATCCTTTCCTCAGTACCATCTACCTCAATCCCTATTTTTGAAACAAATAGAAGCCCAAAATCAATGGTGCCTTTGGCTTATCAACTCTGGCTTGCATAACAACCTTCCATTCTTGGCAAATGACTCAGAACCTACTTGCAAACCTTGCAGTTAACTCTACTTCAGTCAACCATCCATTCAAGCTCTTCTCTTCCACCCTGGGTATCTATAGCCTTTGGGTTCCCATTCCTGGTCATGCACTCTCTCTAGCTTGCACTCATGCTAGTTAGCCACACCCACTGTATAGTTTTCAATTGGACTAGTCCCTTACCCTGCATAAGCTACACACTCATGTTTGCATTGTCTCTCACTTCACTCCTTCCTATCTCATCCGTTATGCCCTTGTACGCTCAGACTCTATTTGCGTTGCATCTATGTTATGATCTTGGAAATTTCTATACTTTTATTTCATTTCACAATTCTTTCATGTCATTCATTGCCTCATTGCCTCTTAACTGTAGTTGGCTGTCCATTTGGTTGTATCTAGTCACTTTGGATTACCTCATAAAGGCTATGCCACTTGCCTGAAGATTTTCTCCTCAGTTAGTTAATTTCATACGTTCTTGCATTTTTCTAAATCCAGTCATCACATTGGGCTTGGATTTAGTTTCCTTTCCATTCTAAAAATTCATCCCTCCCATTTTGTGTCAAGTTACCCAACCATAAGTTAGAAATTCAAAGTTAGCTTTGCTACCTTGCGCTTGCCCTTGCACTCAGTCTCCTTTGCGCTCACAATCATCTAAGATTTCCCTATAGTACATGGAGTGTTTGTGTGACAACTTCATCACTTCATCACTTCATCCCTCCTTTAATCACATTGCTTCATCACTTTATTGCTTCATCCCTTCATCCCTTTTACTCTTTTTGAATGGCCCCTCAGCAAACCGCCCCCTGCAAGTCCACTCAACCAAAGCAAACATTCCTCAGTAACTCAAAATCCAACAATCCCCCCTCATTGGCTTCTAAAGGCTCAAGTAAGCTCAAGAGAGCTGATCAAATCATCCTTGTAAACTGGCTCAAAATTCCCTCCAACTATGACACTTGCTTTGGATCTGACAATGAAAAACAATTTTTACAACCTCCATCCTCTAATTTTAATGGTTATCTCCTGATGGCCATTGAACTAACAAATAAAACCAAGGTAGGCTGGCTCTTTCATCCAAACAGATGAGGAAGCAATTTAAAAACTATCAATCCAAACTTTCCCCTTTAACCAATGCTGACAAGCCCATTCTGTCCCTGTCACTGTATGTTTCCCAATTCATCTCCTCCAATCCACATACTACATTTTGGCTGAGGATTGAGAAGGGATTCAATTCATTGTATAACATTTTGAGGGTTTCAAGCCCTATTTTTTCCACATCTCTTTATGTTTGTCAAATCATCTCCTCCCAGCCATATACTTTGATCAGGGTGAGGATCAATAAGGGATTCAATTTTCTGTATAACATTTTGAGGGATGCAAGCCCTATTCTTTCCACGTCTCTGTATGTTTGTCAAATCATCTCCTCCCATCTTGTTCCCTCCCCGGCAAATTCTTTGCTTGGGGTGAGGATCAAGAAGGGATTCTTCTTTGCACAATATTGTGAGTACTGCGGAAGCTTTACAAGCCAAAATTTAGTTGCGCACAATGGGATTTGAACCCATGACCTCAAGATTGGTGAGTGACACTGGAGCCACCAAGCTAAGTGTGCCATTTTGAGATGGGCCAATGTACCTGTCCCCCCTGGCACTCAAATTCGTACATCAAAGGCATCTGCCCGCAATCAATCCATGGATTTCCAGCAGGGGCAGATGCCACCAAGCTAAGTGTGCCATTGCCAGATGGGCCAATGTACCTGTCCCCCCTGGCACTCAAATCCTTACATCAAAGGCCACTGCGTGCAAACAATCCATGGATTGCTGGCGGGGGCAGAGGAGGAGAAGGTGGTGGAGGCCAACCCCCAATATCAACTTCCAGCAGCCGCAGAGGAGGAGGAGAAGCTGGAGGAGGCTGCCAGCACCAATCAATCAATTTCTGGCGGCGGCAGAGGACAAGGAGGCTGCAATTGATCAATTGCTCAATCAATTTCTGGCGGCAGAATAGGAGAAGGAAAATAAGACGGCCGCCCGTGATTGATAGATTTATTGCCAGAAATCAATCAATCAATTTCCGGAGGTAGCAGAGGAAAAGGAGGCCGCAATTGATTAAGAAATTAATAAATTTTGTGCAGCAGGAGAGAAGCAGTAGGAGCAGGCCGCAATTGCAATAAATTGATTGCCGGCAGCGGCCTCCTCCTCCTCCTCTGCCGCCACCTGTGATTGATCAATTTCTCAATTGATTTCCAGCAGCAGCAGAGGTGGAGGAAAAGGAGGCCCCCGCGCATGATTGATAGATCAATTGCCGGCGGAGGAGGAGCTGTAGGAGGCCGCAGGAAATCAATCAATCAATTTCTGGAGGAGGCTGCCGGTGATCATTTAATCAATTTCTGGAGGAAGCCAACCGCAATCAATTGATCAATTGCAATTGGCTGCAGAGTAAAAGGAGGCCGCTGGGAGAGGAGCAGGAGGAGAAGGCCTTGATTGCTCAATCAATTTCCGGAAGCAGAAGAGGAGGAGGAAAAGGAGGACGCCACCCGTGATTTATTGATCAATTGCCGGTGGACGAGGAGCTGGAGGAGGCCGTCAGCAATCAATCAATCAATTGCGGGCGGCAGCAGAGGACAAGGAGGCCACCATGAGAGGAGCAGGAGGAGAAGGGTGCAATTTCAATCAATTGATTGCTGGCGGTAGCAGAGGAGGAGGAAAAGGAGCCTGCCACCCATGATTGATTGATCAATTTCTGGCGGAGGAGGAGCTGGAAAATGCCTCTGGCAATCAATTGATCAATTGCTGGTGGTAGCAGAGGACAAGGAGGAGGAGGAAGCCACCCAAATCTTTTTGGAACATGATTTGGATGTATTTCTTGATCAATTGGGGATCAGAATGCAATATTGCAGCATCAAGGTTTCCCTGTAAGGCAATTTGAGATTCTTGAGAACCAAGGGATTGGATAGCCACAGAAAGTGGTTTGGCTTGAAATTGGGAGGATGATGAGAGTGAAACTCAGGTTAAGTGACCTTTTTCCTGTTAACATCTGGGAAAAATTACTTGCTTTGAGGAATTTGGGAACTTACCTGGAGGATTGAGCAAGGAGGTGTGGGGGGACCTGAAGGTTGAATGATCAAAGGATCAGCAACCAATGATGGGAAGGAAGAGGAGGAGGATGAGGAGGAGGGGGGGCTTACCAGGGGTGCCAACCAAAGGAGGAGAGGAGGTGGTGGGTGAGGTGGAGTGGGTGGGTGAGGTGGAGGTGATGGGTGAGTTGGTGGTGGTGAGTGAGGTGGATGTGATGGGTGTTTGGTGAGGAGGAGGAAGGAGTGGACCATTGGTTAAGATTTCAGTCAGCTTTCTTGTGTTTTCAACTTGCTTCTGGGAAGTTTGATTGGACATGTTGAGAAAGATGGTAATTTGATGTGGGTTGATGAGATGATGATGGGATTTGTGTGAAGATGGAGATGTGAAGCAATAGAGATGTGAAGCAATGGAGATGAGATGTCTGTGATGTGATGGAGATGGGATTGGTATGGATTTGCTGATTTGGATGGGTGTTTTGGATGTGATGGATGGTGGATGGATGATGGTGCATAAATGGTGGGTTTAATGGCAGGTTTGATGTTTGAATTCCGCCATTTTAATGAAACCTGCCATTTTGAAATACACCAGTTAGGGGGCATGTGTATTTCAGAAAACCGCCATTAAAAATGGCCGGTTTGGTCAAAAAAAATAATGGGTTTCTAATGGAGGTTTTTCTAACTCTGATACGCCCTATTTTTTGTTTTTTTCCCTTTTTCAAATTTGCTTACTTTTTCAAGGAAAAAACCCTTTTCAAATTTTTAAAAAAAAAATATCCTTTGAGCTCTTTGATATAATGATAATATAATTGCAGAGTGGAAAATACTAAAAATATAAAGTAAAAAACCTTTCAGATACAGGAAAAAAATGAAGACAAACCCCCTTTCTTTTCTTTTTTTTGATTTTGATTTTTGAATGATTTATTGAGGAGTATAAAACAAAAATAATTCTTGATACATGATTTTTCTTCCTTGAAAACAATCCATACAACTTCAGAATAAATAATGCAAAATTATATATTCAAAAAATAGCATGGTTTTAAGGATTTTTTCCAGATTGAATTGAATCCCTACAACTTAAAAACTGCATGAGTTTGAGTATTAGGGGTTTGAAAAAATTAATTCCCTTATATAAAATTCAAATAAAACATATGGGGTTGTATCAGTGCTGGAAAATGATCAATTAGACACCTTCTATTTTGAGTGGTGCATTCTGAAATAAACATACCACTTAACTGGGGTATTTCAAAAGTGCAAAAAGGAATTTTTCATTTCAAAAATCATTTGCTTCATTCATGAATCATCATCAATAAAAATTCAAAAATCACCCCCGCCACATTTTCAAATAAACACACAATAACCATCCATTGAAACCAAAATTACCACTCCATCTCACCATATATCTAATTCCTCCAAATAAAACACATAACCAAAACTAAACAACCTCTTCAATCTCAGAACTCAAAATAAATAAAAAATAACTGGGAAATGAAATAAATCTGAGTGAAAATTTGCTACTGTTTGAATCTGATTCATAATCTAATTTACAATCTGACTGGTTATCCTTGCATGTTCTTTTGGAAATTCAATACACAGTATCCAGGATACAAATGGTTCACCATCCTATTTATGAAATTAAAAAGATCCATTTCATTAATTAATTAAAATTCCAAAAGCAGTTTTGAAGTTTCTTTGAATCATTCATGAAACTTGAAGATTATTTAAAACCATCATGCATTCCATGATGAATATCAGAATCCTCAATGAAATCCTGATATCCAAATCAAAGTTTCTCTATGTGGATTGTAATTAAATGGGAATGGAGAATATGTTTATTCATTTGATAATATTTCATTGATTGTTTATAAAACATACTCTTTATAAAAACAAATATAAATTACAGCTATGTATTCAGTTTGAAACTCAGCCCTTTTCTGGTCAACTAAGGAAAAAAATAAAAATGAATATCAGTTCATGAAGACAGGATTATTCCGATGGTTTATTAGCTTTGTTGATGGTACCACCATCCCCTAGTCTTGAAATACCAAAATTGATGGAAACCATTGTTTCAATTGGAAACAAACAGAATCCATTATTTCAATTGGAAAAAAAGGAAATCCTTTATTTCAATAGGAAAAAAAGTAAATCCATTCTTTCATTCACCATTATTTTTTATAATAAACTGGAAAACCAGGTTTCCTTTGTTCATTTTCATGATCCTTGGCAATTCAAATTTGTTTTGATCCAAAAAAAAAATTCATTCCCCTCCATTTATTTCTTCCAGGATCATGTCATGAATCATATTTTAAAAATTGGATGTTAATTTTTCAAGAAACCCAGATTTGATTTAAACAAGATTTCTACCTCCTGTAAAATAGAATTATGCCAGTGGTAAATATGTGTTTCCAGAATAGCAGAATTTTTCTCCCAATGATCAATATAAAAAAAGAATCAACTCTCATCTAGCTTAATAGAGATTTGGAACTGAAAATTCCGTAGGATTTCTGAAAGGAAGATGGCCAGCTTAATATAAATGTGGAAATAGCTACATTGTTCCAAAGAAATGAATATATTCAATAACCAGATAATCTGTTGTGTTATTATTCTTCATTTATTTGTCAAGATCAAAGATGAATGGGATGAAATATTTTAATATAATTTACCTGATTCTCCTCATTTCATTTTGGACTGATATCACCCTTCATCATCTCTATGGGGGAGAGTCTTCTACATCTTACTCAAGCTTAACTTGATAGAAATTTATTTCTTTTAGAATTTATCAAAAAAAACCACTTCCCTAACTCCCTTCTTTTTTTGGTTTAATTTTTGATACCCCATACCTAATCACTTGCTAATCCAGGTCACTCATACAAAATTTATACTTAATAAACTTCAAGAAAACCTCCAATAATCACCCCTCACAACCTTAAATCAGAAACAAATTTTCAGCACCAACCACCACCTCAAAATTTACAAAATATTTTCCAGTAACCATCAAATCTACCATCAGCCTCAAACTTAATACTGCTCACCTAAACATTGCTAAACTCAGTAAATAACTCCTGTAGACCATAAGATGTTGATCTGTTTTTTTATGTTGCTAATTTTATAATTATAATTTAATTTAATCATGCCTAATTTTGAGGATTCAATGAGTTATTGACCGTCTGGAAGCCTTTGATGATTTTTTTTTGAAAAAAAAGTTTATTGAAATTTCTATGCAAAGGAGAAGAAGATGATTTAATGAGGGTATTTAGAATTTTCAAAGTTGGAGCTCCAGATTTTATGAAATATTTGAAAGTCTCTTCCTGAGCACCCTGAATCCTTCTATGAAGTGGAAGGCATTCAAGATCACTTATCCAAGGGTTATTGTGATCATTTCATTCAATATTAAATTTCCAAACTCCCAATTTTTTGTAGTAAATACCAGAAAGTCTAAAATGAAATTTTTTCTTCTTGTAAGTGGGAAGTTCTTTGGACGCAAACTAGGTGTAATCAATAGTTTTTTTTGAATATGAAATTGTTTCATATTCCAACAATTTACCACATTGGAATGTATATCTTTTCTCCTTTGAATTAAAAAATTTGATGGAAATGGCATCTCCCTTCTAATTTTTTATAGAACTAACAAGTTCCTCCTTTTGATTATTTGGTAATTCAGGAGGGGGAGCCAATGGGATAAATTCAGGAGACCAAATTGAAGAAGAGGGGGTAGGATCTGTGTAAGCTGGAGAAAAAGTTCTGAAAAGTGGGTGGAGTCTTTTTTCACACTTTTTTTTGTTTAAATTTGAAAGAGAGGGAATTATATAGGATGTAAAAATTTAATTATATATTTGAGTTTGGTAATCAATTTTTTTTCTTTTTTTTTTGAGTTGTATCAATTTTGTACAAAGATGAGATTAAAAGTTGAAAAAAAAAATTGATGAGGATTGATATTTTTGGTTCTTAATGAAATCAAGTAATTCAGGAGGACTTTTCTAGTGGTATTCAATTGTTTTGAGAGGGATTTGCACTCAGTGTAACCTGCCAGGGACAAAACAAGGATCAAATGAAGACCAAAGTAACAAACCTAATGTCACACTAAAACTATTTGTATCCCTCTAGATAAGGTTTAAGAGAGATCTTTTAACTGCTATAATAATATGTTGTAACTAGCTCTCCTCTCTTTTCCTCACTCATGTTTGTCTCCTTCATTCTTACCTGCCTCTCAGTTATCCATTTTCTTCCTCATCACTTGTGTCTTCTCTATGGTCACAAGACCTCTCCACTAACCTTGCCATCACTTTTGCTGGTCTTACTCAATAGGTCTGCACTTCCCCTTCTCTATTTCTTTTCCATCTTTACCTCTTAACTGTGTTCTGCCTCTACATTCCTTTCCTCTATGCTTGAAATCCATCCTCACTCATGTTTTTCTCCTTCATTCTTACCTGCCCATTAGTTATTCATTTTCTTCCTCATGTCTGCTCTCTGGTCCCAAGACCTGTCCACTCACCTTGCCATCACTTGTGCTGGTATTACTCAATGTCAATTTATGAATTTATTTTGTTGAGTTGTGATGAGGGATGATGAGTGGTTTTGAGTGTTGTTAGAATTTCTGGAGTGGTTCTGAGTGCTGTTGTTTTTTTGAGTGCTTTTTTAAGTCTTTTTGAGTGTTTTTGAGCACTGTTGATTGATTTTGAGTGGTATTGATTAGTGTTGAGTGGGTTGGAGTGGGTGGGTTTGAGTAGTGATGAGTGGGGTTGGATGAGAGGAAGGTGTTTATTTTATTATTTATGAGAGGATTGGATATCTCCAAGGTTCAAGGAGGGAGAATTAAATAATTCAGAATGATATTGAATATGATATCAATCAGGAAAGGTAAGTCAAAATGCAGACCAAACCCATAAAGGGGTTTGATTGATAAATTTGATGTTATATTTTTGAGTGGGAAAGAATGCCCCAAAAATTCAGCAAAAAATTTGTGTGTGGGTACTTTTTACATAGCTCTATTAGCCTATTTCCCCAGAAATTACCAAATATTAGTGCAAAAAGGGTCCAAAAAAGATCCATAAAGGTCCCCAAACCACCCTCAATGATGTTTATTAAAGGTTTAAGGCAGAATTTTAAGGGGTTAAATACCCTCAGAAAATCCCAATTTATATATTCTGATTGAATTAAATTTTATCTACAGGCCTACCATCTAAAAATTATCAAAAAAAAATACTTAAAGACAGTGGTTTTTTTATAAAAAACTTTCCAAAAAATGTCTTATTTTTGTATTTTTTTTTTACTTTTGTTAAATTTTTGAGTCAAACTCAACTTTCCAAAAATACCAAAAAGTTAATTTCAAGTCCTTTTTTAAACTGGGAAAAAAATGAATCATCAAGATTTTGAAAAGATTTGAGCAAAAACCTTCAGAATAAGGCTCAAAAATACAGAAAAAGCACCCATCATTGTTTACAAATTTAATTTTTGATGGAATATTCAAGAGGCTTCAACCCACACAACCCTTCTGATAAGTATTTTTTGGGGGTTTTGAATTTTTTTCTGAATGAATTTGGCTTTAAATATCCAAGAAATGTGTGGTTTCAGGGTTTTATCATCAGCAGGTTACATCCATACCACATAAAAATTGTGCCAGTTTAAGGATTAGGGGCATGAAAAAAATAAAACCCTAAATAATAAATATTGTTTTTTTATAAAGGCTTGGAAATGGCAATTCTTTTTCCTTTTTTTCAACATTTTTTCCATCTCTGCCCATTTTTTTGGGTTTGGCACCAATCTTTTTTAGACTAACCTCCCAATTTTTGGACCAAAATATCCAGACTTTTTCCAACCCTCTGGTTTGATCAAGATCAGAAACCCTATTGGACTAAGATTAGGCATACCTCAGCCTATCATCAAAAAAACTATTTTATTTTATTTCAAATCCATGGCCAAAAACATTCACCCTCATCAATGATATTTCCAATCATACATCCAATCATCTCAACAAGCCCATCCAACCTAAACTTCCAACATTGAATCATATCACACAACAAACACAAATGAAGACACCCTCACCAATGAAATGAATGTTTTTTATTTTTTCAAAATTGAAATATCCAAAACTGATTTTTGGGTTTAACCTACCTTTTATGCTGAGCCTGATAGTCCCTCAAAATATTTTTCAAAAATTATTCATTCTGATTTCCAACAAGGAAGTTTCTTTCATTTCATACTCCTATATATTCTAGTAAATATAATATTTCTTAATTTTTTGATACTTACTCTTCAATTCCCATTAGAATTCCTTTTAATTTCAAATATTCTTCACCATTTACTGTCATTAAAAAAATAATCAACAAGAATATTTGGACGCAGGTTTTGCCATCAAAATGTTCCCAGATTTTGTTTCAAATCAATCCAAACCTGATCAAATTTCCTAGCTTTCAAGATTTTGTTGCTTCTGATTGCAATGAACAATACAGAAACATCTGTTATATTATTTTTAAGGCTGGAAAGGCTCAAATCACCCCAATTAACTGGCTGGTATATATAGAAAAGTGCTGATACTACTTGAAGTCTGAAGAGATTGCACTGTAAAATGAAGATGTTTACTTGAAATGTATATCTACAATCACATCAATCAATTCTACTCATGCTGGGGTTTTCCTATATCAAATCAATACAAATTCTAATTTGGTTCAAGCTCAAAATTTAAACCTTATTGCAAAATATAATATGCAGTTGGTATCTTGAGAGTCCCATCAACAAAAAAATGGTTCTTCTTTGGAAACTGGATATAATGCTGACTCTGAAATTGATTATAATGAAATTCAGATGGAAAAAATCTATGAGAAGTATATGATCAACACCAACTATTACCAATTCCACCCAGCATTTCCACATCCAACTTAAACCAACAATTACATGCTGTTCACTGCAGGAAATTTTCATATCTGGGCTGATTCTCTTGTGCCCTTTTCCCAATTTCTCTAGCCAAATGTGTTAATTTGAAAACTCATTTTTGGTTTTTCACAAAAAAATGAATTATTAGTTTGCTTGCAAATCCAGTCTTTCACTCAATCCCACACCAAGAAATTTGAAATATTTAACCCTAAAGAAAAAAAGTAAAGCCAATGAAGATCCTCAGCTCAATGCCAATATTATTGGTACGCTAATATATCAACTACTCAGTAACAATAATCAGAATACAGAAGAACTATCACCACTCTCATCTTCATTGGGGTCTGCTGAAAATCAAGGTCTTTTCATTCATAATTATGTGCAGTGGATAGCAATAAATGATAAATCAAAAGAGATAATTCAATGCTTTTAATCAAGGAATTTTGATTCCTATAAATTATTTGAATCTCAAAACCTCTCTGATAGTGCTCTGAATTGTATAGTATTAACAATTGTCATTATTCCTTGCCTTTGCAATAATGTGAATTGCTTTTAAATCTTTTTGAAAATAGTCAAAATTGATCATATTTATCTTATTTGTGCTGGAAATTTTATATTATGAAAATGATGATATGGAGAACCATATTTGCCAAATATAAAGTCACTTCAATAATTTACAGTTAGGGAACTGTTTGTTTGAGGCCATCAATTAAACACAAAATATTCAAGAAAAATTTGGGTGGCCAGGATTGAATAAAATTGAAATTATACATCCATTTCTATTTCTCTCCCAAAAATCAATCACCAGGTGCTATTGTGCACAGAATATCTACTCATTTCATTCAAAAATCACAGTAAAATCAACATAAAACCATCTCCTGATGAATCATATGGCTGATCAATGCAAGATTTTCCAGCATGGCAATAAAGCTTTTCACATAGATGTGGAGTAATGAGTTTACCATTCACTTTATGAATTGATGAAATCTCATCAGATGAAGTCACAAGAGCCTGGATTTGGTGTAAGTATGATTTTATTACAAAAAAAAAGTTTGATAGGGTTCAATTGAGGGAATTAAGGAGGAAGATAAATTACCTTGATCCAGATTCTTTACAAACCTTTTTTATTTTCTCACCTTTGTGAATTTTAGAATTATTGAAAACTAGAATTCTGTCAATTTCTGGATAGCAATTCATCCTGGGGAGCTTAACTACCAAAGAAAAAAAATGAGGAATTAAAACATTAAAAAAAAACAACAACATAATATTAGAAACTCCCCAGATGCCACTTTAGAAGATGCTCAAAGTCCATTCAAGCTAAACACTTTTCAAAGACCTTGAAAGCAATCAATCCATAGAATTATATGGCTGGTAGCAAGCTGTATTTGATGGGATTTTTTCCATGTTGATAATTGTGAGCAGGTTGGCCCTTTGGTCATTGAGCATATATGTAGAGCAGGTCCATGCTGCATATATCACTTTCATCTGTTTTTGTTGTCAAAAACCAGGTATTAAGCTAGAGTAAAAAACTTAATGGTTGAGGGGGTTGAGGCTGAAGAAAAATTACCAACAAAGACCAGAAAATCTGCCTGAATGGAGGACATTCTCTCTTTGAATTCATACTTTTCACCAGATCTTTGTGAATTTTGATACTTCTAGCTTTCTTCAAAGTGATTCCAATTTTATTTTAAATGATATTTTTAATTTTTTCATTGCATACAAGTGTACCACTTTGATCATACGCCTTGTCTTGGATTTCATCTAGAAAAAAACCAGGTTTGTTCTGAACTAAAGAACACAAGAATTTTTTTTCTTCATGAGTAAGTTCTTCATGTCATCCATGTTGCTCATACTGTTCAGGATTTCCTATAACCCAAAAAGTCAGATGGTATAGTTCAATCCAACAATTGAATGATTGGCAGGAATGGTTTCAACCAAAGCCAATCAAATCATTTCAAAAGGATAAATTTTGAAGAGACCAATCAGGATTGCCAATATCTTCATGCCTGGTATATATTTTTGCAATACCATTATGGCTCTGCTAACCTTCACAAAAAGAATGGGTAATGTGAAATTCACAACTCTTTGAGTTGTGTACACAATTCAAATGGTCCGTGTGGCACCCTACACGACTCAAATGGGCTGTGTGGAATTCTACAAAACTCAAATGGGCCATGTGGCATGCTAAACAACTAAAATCAAGTTGTGTAGCCTCCACCAAATAATAAATAATAAATAATAGATTATAAATTATGAATTATGAATTATGAATAATAAATAATAAATAATAAATAATAAATAATAAATAATAAATAATAAATAATAAATAATAAATAATAAATAATAAATAATAAATAATAAATAATAAATAATAAATAATAAATAATAAATAATAAATAATAAATAATAAATAATAAATAATAAATAATAAATAATAAATAATAAATAATAAATAATAAATAATAAATAATAAATAATAAATAATAAATAATAAATAATAAATAATAAATAATAAATAATAAATAATAAATAATAAATAATAAATAATAAATAATAAATAATAAATAATAAATAATAAATAATAAATAATAAATAATAAATAATAAATAATAAATAATAAATAATAAATAATAAATAATAAATAATAAATAATAAATAATAAATAATAAATAATAAATAATAAACAATAAATAATAAATAATAAATAATAAATAATAAATAATAAATAATAAATAATAAATAATAAATAATAAATAATAAATAATAAATAATAAATAATAAATAATAAATAATAAATAATAAATAATAAATAATAAATAATAAATAATAAATAATAAATAATAAATAATAAATAATAAATAATAAATAATAAATAATAAATAATAAATAATAAATAATAAATAATAAATAATAAATAATAAATAATAAATAATAAATAATAAATAATAAATAATAAATAATATATAATAAATAATAAATAATAAATAATAAATAATAAATAATAAATAACAAATAATAAATAATAAATAATAAATAATAAATAATAAATAATAAATAATAAATAATAAATAATAAATAATAAATAATAAATAATAAATAATAAATAATAAATAATAAATAATAAATAATAAATAATAAATAATAAATAATAAATAATAAATAATAAATAATAAATAATAAATAATAAATAATAAATAATAAATAATAAATAATAAATAATAAATAATAAATAATAAATAATAAATAATAAATAATAAATAATAAATAATAAATAATAAATAATAAATAATAAATAATAAATAATAAATAATAAATAATAAATAATAAATAATAAATAATAAATAATAAATAATAAATAATAAATAATAAATAATAAATAATAAATAATAAATAATAAATAATAAATAATAAATAATAAATAATAAATAATAAATAATAAATAATAAATAATAAATAATAATAAATAATAAATAATAAATAATAAATAATAAATAATAAATAATAAATAATAAATAATAAATAATAAATAATAAATAATAAATAATAAATAATAAATAATAAATAATAAATAATAAATAATAAATAATAAATAATAAATAATAAATAATAAATAATAAATAATAAATAATAAATAATAAATAATAAATAATAAATAATAAATAATAAATAATAAATAATAAATAATAAATAATAAATAATAAATAATAAATAATAAATAATAAATAATAAATAATAAATAATAAATAATAAATAATAAATAATAAATAATAAATAATAAATAATAAATAATAAATAATAAATAATAAATAATAAATAATAAATAATAAATAATAAATAATAAATAATAAATAATAAATAATAAATAATAAATAATAAATAATAAATAATAAATAATAAATAATAAATAATAAATAATAAATAATAAATAATAAATAATAAATAATAAATAATAAATAATAAATAATAAATAATAAATAATAAATAATAAATAATAAATAATAAATAATAAATAATAAATAATAAATAATAAATAATAAATAATAAATAATAAATAATAAATAATAAATAATAAATAATAAATAATAAATAATAAATAATAAATAATAAATAATAAATAATAAATAATAAATAATAAATAATAAATAATAAATAATAAATAATAAATAATAAATAATAAATAATAAATAATAAATAATAAATAATAAATAATAAATAATAAATAATAAATAATAAATAATAAATAATAAATAATAAATAATAAATAATAAATAATAAATAATAAATAATAAATAATAAATAATAAATAATAAATAATAAATAATAAATAATAAATAATAAATAATAAATAATAAATAATAAATAATAAATAATAAATAATAAATAATAAATAATAAATAATAAATAATAAATAATAAATAATAAATAATAAATAATAAATAATAAATAATAAATAATAAATAATAAATAATAAATAATAAATAATAAATAATAAATAATAAATAATAAATAATAAATAATAAATAATAAATAATAAATAATAAATAATAAATAATAAATAATAAATAATAAATAATAAATAATAAATAATAAATAATAAATAATAAATAATAAATAATAAATAATAAATAATAAATAATAAATAATAAATAATAAATAATAAATAATAAATAATAAATAATAAATAATAAATAATAAATAATAAATAATAAATAATAAATAATAAATAATAAATAATAAATAATAAATAATAAATAATAAATAATAAATAATAAATAATAAATAATAAATAATAAATAATAAATAATAAATAATAAATAATAAATAATAAATAATAAATAATAAATAATAAATAATAAATAATAAATAATAAATAATAAATAATAAATAATAAATAATAAATAATAAATAATAAATAATAAATAATAAATAATAAATAATACATAATAAATGATACATAATACATAATACATAATACATAATAAATAATAAATAATATGGTTGTGTACAGGGGCACAAAAATCAAAAATTCCCATTATGGGGGGTATATGCCCCCCCAGGGGTTGCACGTGTTTAGAACAACCCTTTGGAGTAGTTTATGGACCCCTACGGGTTGAGGGGCCTTACACAACTCCCACAGGTTGTGTGGGGCCCTACACAACTGCCACACAACTGGAGTTGTGAATTTATCATCACCTAAAAAAAATTGATTAGCCTTGTGAAAGCTTTATTTTGAACCATAAAACAAATTGACTTACTAATGATGGTGCACTGGGAACAAAGAAATGAGAATTTTTGTTTGATGATGGGCTGAGGTGTGCTACTCTTGGTCTAATCAGGTTGCTGATCTTGATGCAATTGGAGGGTGGAAAAAAAATCCTGAATTGTTGCCCAAAAAGTGGGTGGGTAGTCTGAAACCAATGGGTGCAAAACCAAAAAAAAAAAAAAAAAAAAAAAAATCAACAGAAATGGCATAAATGGAAAAAAAAATTGCCTTGTCCAAGCTTTCCTTAAGACACAATATTTACATATGTCAGAGCCTCCACCACTGTCTCATCAAATCCTTGACAACTTTGACAATTTGTCAAGGTGCACAATGGTTGATAACTTTTGAAACCCAATTTTGCATCCTAGTTGCAATAAATTCGGCCCACACAACAGCCATCAAGGAGTTAGCGAGCAAGTCCCACCATCATTCCTTCTGTGGACCCCCGCTTGATAAGGGTTGGGACCGCCCCCAAAAAGGGAACAAGAAATGGTTGTTGCATCATTTCAATTTCAATTTCAATTTCAAAAAAAAAAATTGATTGAGGACAATGTCAAATGGGTGGGGGTTGTCCATGAAACTGATGAATTTCAAAGGGGGGGGATGTGGTAGGGTGGAGTGATAAGGGGGAGGGCGGGGGCAGAAAGATCGAAGTGGGGATCAAAAAAATTTTGCTTGTCGAGCATCGATAAGGTTCCATAAATTTATGGAAAGCTGTCGAGGATTTTGTCCAGTGGACAACTATCGAGAGCTATCGAGCGCCTGATGGTGGTCCGATTGGGAAACTCCTCACGACGTCCGCTTATCGAGCGCATTTATCGAGACGGTCGTGGATGCTCTTACAACTCAAAAGCTCCATGGTTTCTTGGACTAATTCCGCACTTCTGCAGCTGTTTTTTTTTTTTTTTTGGGGGGGGGGGAAAGATTCAGAATTTTAAAGTCGATGAAGCCAACTTTAGTCTAGGCCTTTCAACCGTACGAGCAAGCTTGACAAAATCGATCCAGGCTTTTCTGACAAAAGCAAGAAAGAAAAATCCTCGAGACGGGCACTAGATGATGAGGGTAAGGGGGGACAACCCTTAAGAGGAGATTAAATCAATTAGAGAACTTACCAGGAACTCTTGATGGAGATGGGTTTGAATCGAATCGTGATGACAGACCGATCGATCGATCAATTCCACTTTGGGACTCTCTTATCGAAGACCATTTATCAAAGCTAGAGTGGCGACATCATATGATTCATCGTCTTTACTTATTGTCTCGCCCTACCCCAAGTCTACAAGTCTATGACTGATATTGACATGATTCTAACCAGTCATCATCGCTTCTTCTTCTCCTTGAAAAAAAAAAAAAAAAAAAAAAAAAAAAAAAAAAAAAACAGCCGAATTTAAAAAAAAATACACAAAAATAAAGGAAAATAGAAAGAAAGAAATGCGATATGATTGGCAGTACAGACCTATCACATCACCTCAGACACCGATAGAATGGTATCAAGCCGGCTTTGTCACATCAAAACAACCACCATAAAGCATAGATAATCAGAACAAAAAAATCACGACACAAAAACGATCAAAAAAAACAATCATCTACGATATCGTTTTAGAATCAAGACAAAAAAGTCATCCAGAGAGATGAAATATATATACATATGTATATGTTTTTTTTTAAAAAAAAAAACAAAGGAGATCGATTATTCGTGAAGATACCTTTCAGCAAACGTTTTCAAGACCATCAAGATTTCTTCGATCTGAGGACGACTTGGAGTCGGAGTTTGATGATCGGATTGAGAGGCGTGAGAGGTTAAGGGGGTGGGACGTTTGATCTGACTCTTCTTGATCGTTCGACTCAAAGGGTTCGGATTCGAATCGAGACTAAGACTTTTGGAAACGTTGCCCAAGTTCGTGGTCCTGGCGTCCATCGATTTTACGACACTCAAAGCCTTATCGATCGAACCGATTAGGTCCGGAGCTAGATCGGTTAAAATCTCTCTCTTCAGTCTCGATGAGCCGGTCGAGTGCGATTGAGGCGGTGGATGCGGAATCGGGCCTGTCAGGTCAGGGTCCCTAGGATTCGATGTATTCCAATTTTGTAGTGACTTTTGACTCGTGATCATCATATTTTGATCCGAGTTCATGGTGGTATATAGCCACAGAGCTAGTTGAGTGGTTGCCAAAAGCAAAGTTGATTCCAGGACCGCTACTGAAGCGTTATACACATGGGTCTGAGATGGATTTGAGGAGGTATTTGAGTTGGGTAAAGTGCTGGGAGCCGAAGGGCGAGTGCAGGCCAATCGGTAAATGTCCATGCTGGTTTCAGCTAACTCAAACAATGTCCCAATGCTAGCCGTATCGCCAATCACGATGCTTCTTGTCTTCAAAACAATAACCAACGGAATCAAAACAAGTGAATTTGGGTTAGTAAATGAGTATTCACTCGGGGCGGGCGCTCCGATGTTCATTGAAAATAGTCCTCACAGGATTAATAATGGTGTATTCACACTCCCATTCTGCGACATCATGGGTAAGTATCTTAAGAGCTCGAGTGTGGGAAATTAAAGTCTGTAAAATGTTCCTAGAGACTAGTAACATGTGCAGCAAAGCTTCTTGAACACGAGTCGCCAAGGCTTGACCGTTATTGTCGACCACGACGACTTGGTTATTTTTCCCAAACCTATTCAGAGTCTGACTCATTAATCTACTACCACTTTTCCAAGTAACGTCATTCTCCAGCCATTTCGACGTCGAGTTTGGATGATTCAGGCAATGGGCCAGGGTTTGAAGGGATGTCAACAGGGTTGAGCGATAACTTTCTGGTAAATTGATCATAGGACGTCCAAGCGGTTTGGAAGTGACTACCGTCAGAAGGTTCGTTGCAAACTCTGCCTCTTCTATGCCTGCCATCGTAAGGTTCATATCATGCGCACCGCGGGACATCTGGTCAGGTACTGAGATCGCACCGATAGCCCTTAGTAGCTGAGGGGAGTACAATCGCGCAAATGAGCCGATTTCGTCCAGCATGAAGATTTCACTATAACAGAGGGTATTGGCCAGGGAAGTAACGAGTGCAAGGATACAACACCAGAGCCTATGGATGGGACTACGCTCGAAAGGTCGGCCAGGTGAAACCGGTTCAATCAAAGCTTGAGACGCCCTTTGAGTGAGAGAGATGTTGAGTAGAACGGGTATCAGCCCTTCGGAGGCCATGTATTCGGCCAACCGCTCATCCAGCGCCAAGCTCATGAACAGTCGAATGACATGTTCAGTAAACATTGGCTCTTGGTCGTCGGGAAGAGACTCTTGAGTGAGTAGATTAAAAGCGGGCTGGCACAAATCGTGGATGCGATGCGCCCAATTCATGATCGGGGGTCGGACGGGTGAGTTCATGAGTTCATGAAAGATAGACACGCTGAGGTTCAAATCTTGCTCATAATTGATATCGGACGTCATGAGAGCCAAAGTCAACACTGTCTCTAAGATTGAGATGCTTGATCTCAAAAATGTTTCCACTAGGCCGGTCATCAAATGAGCCTGTTCACCATTCAAGCTTGAAATTTTGATTGGCGTACATCTTTTGAAGATGAGGTAAAGCAGTTTGAGAAAGTTGGTGTGCCAACTGATCTTGAATCTTCGTTTAATCGAATCAAGTATCGGGAACCGCTCCGATGCGATCAGGTTTTTGATACATTCAAGGAGTTTGATAGTCGTGGCCGTTGTCTCTTCATTTCTCGGAAGTGCTTGGAGCAATGTTAAAAGTATGGAGATTCGAACGGAATGGATGTTGACCATAAAGTCGCCGCCTCTACTTTCCGCCGCTATCACTGTGGCCGATGAGAGCACGGATTGAGACAGCTGTTGTGCTAGCTGAGTGATTACGTCCTGTTGCTGGAATATTGCGTCCAGAAACGTTTCCCAAGATTGCGTTACTTCCAGTTGGGCGTCGACAACGGATAAGTTCCAATTGATGGCCACCAAATTCTTCATCACTTCATCCTCCACCTTGGCAGGAACATCACTGCCCGTAACTCTCCCCTTCATCAACTCATAGTCATATACAAATCCTTTACCATACAACTGCAGTTTTTCGTATGGTATAGCCGGATCAACTCTACGGTAAGTATCGAGATCGATCTCCGGATACCTATTGTTGATTTCCCTAAGTGCTTCAGACTGTAGCTCCGGGTCGGCAAAACTTTCGATTGCCGAGCAGATTAAATCGCTCAACCGACTCGGTGTTTTTCGCAACTCCTTTGCTATCGAAAGACTGATGTTTCGCTTCGTTGAGCTTCCTTTGGATCCCGTCAATTGATCCGATTCAAGTTGTAGAAGAACTGTCAAGGTCCGGGTCGAGTAAGCTTTGCATATCAGTTCATCACAAAAATGCTTGATTTCAAGTTCTTCCAAATCCCCAACCGCAGCTTGTCCAGAAGTATCGTTTAAGGGCACGGACCTTAAACGATTTTCGGAGGCATTAAGAAACGCAGGGGGGGTGATAATGATACTAGTCGAGATGTCGACGATTCGATCAACGAATTCTTGATTCTCTAGAGTTTGACTCAAGGTCGATGCAAAACTGTTAGTCTGACTATAAGCAGTGCACAGAAAGTATAGGACACTCAACCCGACCGAAACGTCAAGTTTATGATTATCTTGAAAACATTTAACGAATGACACAATTCCTAACTCAAATGGGCTACTTGACTGCGAGCTCGGTGCTGATCGTGAGCTAGAGCCGGGCAGCGAAGTGGTCCCAGTTATGAGAATAGCACCGAGCGAGGGTTGGGTATCCAACAGTACAGCCATCAAATTCCAATATGACGACCTGAGAATGGCCTCAGTTTCGCCCATCTGGGCGCCCCGGAGCGCAAGCTCGTGTACAAATCGGCTGATATCGATAGGATCCCCAAACCCCGAGCTGATGGAAGGCCAATCCGAAGGCCAATCCTGGGAAAGAAAACAGAGGAAAGAAAATATATCACATGCGTCTTTGGATATATCAACGTGAGGAGCATCAAGGCACCACTGCGTTACAAACGGCAGCACGCTTGGACGAGAGATATTCTGAGAGCCCGAGAGTGAAGAGGGTTTTCGAGACGACTGGGCCATCAGGAGCCGCTCTAATAGAGAAGGTGGCCCGGAAGGGAGATGATTGATTTTGAGTGCGAGAATGTTTTTGGCCAGACGGACACAGGACAAGAGTGATTCGACAAATGCCACAAGTTCCATGTGGCGATGGAACTTTTGTAGGACCTCCATGACACTGTTATCGGTCGTGATAAGAGAGATCAAAGGATTGAGAGTAATCGCTGTGGCTGAAGTGAGGAACCATGAGAAGAACGATTGAGTGAGTCGAGCAACCACCAAGTCAGTTTGTATTACACGGGTGAACAGCTGAGTCTTGAGAGCCTCGGATGCGATCGTGTTAAATATGATGCAGCACTTGCTCGCAATTTTAAACTTCTCTTCTAATCGGCGATACTTCCAATTCTGAAACCCAGGCCAAACCTCCTCGCAAATCCAATCGAGAGCTCTGACTAGCACTTCTGCTTTGATATCAGCAAATGTTGCATTGGTCGTAAGACCTGATGAGATCGCCTCCATCAGGAGCATTTCCACAAGGTCCAAAATGGCGAGTGTGATCCCATATTCCCCGGAGAGGCGCTCAAATTTTAGAGTCGGTCCACTGAGCTCAACCGCGTTCCACGATGATGTTTTCGACGAATCTGGAAAAAGGAGACGAGAACCTCGGACCAAGGTCCAGACAGCGCCGGGAAATATCGGCGCAAGCGCGGAGACCAATCGTAAGGCAATTTGAGTGATTTCGCAAAATACGGTTTGAGTGGACGTATCGATGGGATTCTCAATCAAGTTGAAGAGCGCTTGAACCAAGCCCTGGTGTGAAAGGTTTCCGACCATTTTTCTTATCAACTTGCTCCCTAATTCTGAACTAGCCTCAACGACACTGGTCAAAACTTTCAAGATATCGACGATGGTATCAGGGTCTAATTTCTCCTCAGCCCAAGATGGATTGGAGTATAAAGCAGATCCAAAAACGTCCGAAGGGTTGTCGTGATTGGTTGGTTGAATGGAATATCCCGCACACTCTAGCAGAAGCCGACCCCAATACCGCCAAGCAGACCAGGTGAAGTGCCAGCAAACAACTACGGGTTTTTGGTCAATGCCGCTAACTATTTTGCCCATCGTCCCCTTGGGAATTTGAATGTCGGGGGATATCCAAATGGGGCGAGTGGCTTTGACCCAACCTTGAGTATCCGGAGGGCTACCATCTGGTGAGTTGATAGCCTCGGGCGGGAGCGTAGGCTCGAAGCACAAAGGGAGCATCGCCGACTGAGAACTTGGGATGACTTCTGTCAGAGTGGGCAACGCGTCGGCATATTCTAACAAGGATTGGACACAGTGGAGTTGAGATACGGGGTCGGAAGGCTGCTTGCTTTCGTTAAACCCGCTGAGTGAGCGGCACAATTTCGTAAATAAACGCAAATTGATCGGAAATCGCGCTCGCGTAGCAGCGAGATACTCTGCCTCACCGGATGCTAAGGGAAGGTCCACATTGCTCACGTTGTCCAAGTCACCGCGGACGGCTCGCCATAGTTCGCTAGCTATGGCATGCTGTACATCAAGCCTGAATAATAAACCAAAAACATCGATGACTTCTTCAAATTGCGATGGACTCAGGTACGATAATCGGAAAAAGATCGGGATGGCAGAGAGGAGCAATCGAACCGTCACAAGATAACCAAGCGCATTGTTATCGGGTGTTCCAAACCTATGACTCGAACTGGCAGAATAGACCGAGGTGACCAACTGGCTCAAATTCTGAAAGAGTTGACATTGCTGGGATAATATGTGTCGAGTCCATCGCTGATACAAAGGCATATTTTCCTCGAGAAGTTCAGCTCTGAAATCATCAGTCTCATCGGTATCCATCGGGAGTTGCTTGGGTAGGAGTAACTGGGCAAACTCTCGGTGAGATTCAGGGATTCCGCCTTCTATATAGATGGTAGTTATTTGGTGGAGGATAAAAGACCATGCGAGAGCAATGGGGGCGGCTTGCTGAGGCTGTTGCTCCAGCAATTCAAGCTGAAGATCATAAATCTGTTTGAGTTTGATGGGGTTGCTCAACTCGCGCTCTGTAGGCTCGGGGGTTAGAACATATTCAGGTGAACAAATATCTTCAATATGAGAAACTTGCAAGGCTATCAAAGTTAACAAGTTTGAGACGTTCAAGTGAATTGCAGAAGTTTCTTCATCGAAATATGCCAAACAAGCTTGAGTCTTCCCCCAAGAGGTCTCTCGCAAAACGTTCAAGGCAGCGAGGTAATGATCGACGTCGGGTTTGATTCGACCATAAAATAACAAAAAGATCACTTCCAAAATCAACTTTTGCTCGCACATGATCTAAAACAGTGACAGCGGCAGTGAAGACACGTCAACATATTTGACTCAAAGGACACCTGGTACACTAGGACGCACTTGTTGGGACCAAGCCAACGCCTGTCTTGCTGTGCCCCGTAGACTCTCTGGTATAAACATCCTGGTTCGATTGGTGAAAGACTGGAGCATCGAAGACGGCGTGTCTAAGGAGATAATAGAATCTAAAAACTCGGAACAAATCCCACTGATCGAAGAGGATTCGTTTTCGGCTTGAAACCGATTTCGAAAGGCAAATAGAGGATCTCAGTATCGGATGCTAAATCAGGAAAGGTTGATGGATAGACTGCAAACGGTTTTCCGAACCTATGTGTAGGGTTGACGCAACGACTACGAGAGCGCTCCTCCTCTCCTCAAAATAAAAGGACGCAAACTTTGGCATCGTGTGATCGTCAAGCTTTTGTTCTTCAAAGTTGGCATCGGTAACTCTTTTGGTTTTGGGTTGATGGGGGAGGGGGTGGACCGAGGTGGACTCCTGAGTGCTGTGGAGAAATTGGAGCCATACAACCAAGGCATGAATTTCATCTAAATCAAAAGCATCACTAATTCGAAGAACGTTTTGCTTCCTGAGATCAGATAGCAAAACGATTTCTCCATCGTCTAGGGTGACCTTGCCCGAATCGATGAGCCCACGCGACTTGGACGATCGAGGCGGATATGGATCGTGGCAGTTCTTGAGTCTTTGGTCGTGTAATTTTAGTAACTGGCGTAGTGATCGTGAGGGTGAGGTGGCTCTTTCGATGAATCCTGATAGGGTTTGGTTGATCGATTGGATCGGACTGCTCAAATGTAATCCACTTCAGTATAGATATCCGCCCCCCTCCTGTCGAGTGGGGATCAAATCGTCACTGACTGTGAAATCACCGAGGGATTTCGATTTTCGGTTTGTGCCATCGTGGGAGAGAAGCAAGTGGTGGGATGTCGGATATTAATGCCAGGATGGCCTAGGGATGATCGAATGCTTGATTCCACTGATTCAATTCATAGCTAGGGTCTCTTGAAGAATGTTCCCTGAATCTGAATGGTTGAACGGGCTGATGAATGGGTACCACGAGAATGATACAGTTCATCAGCTTTGATGATCCGATGGAGTTCAAGTTGATTTGGGATGAAGTGCGAATGAAGATATTGATGCTTACTAGTTTTCCAATCGAATCCAATCCTCCTATCACCTTTCGACTCGAGGAGTGCTTCTTCGTGGTCAACTGGATTTGTTCCCTCCTCCTTCCCCTTCCTCCCTCCCTCCCTTAAACCTTCCCACCCATCCCCAACCAGCTCGCGTGAACCCCGGGACACGTGACGACTGGGGGATGATGTCCGCGAGCTGAGCGATCACACCCCTGTCACGGATCGAGTCAGATTCACAAATGAGCGGATGTCGGTGTCACATCAATTCATGGCATCGACAAGACCTCGATGATCGGGGTTAGGTTGATTTGAGAGCAACTCCAATACTTACTTATTAGTGCTGAAATGGCACCAAGTTAACAGAATTGAGCGAGCTCAACCTGAGCTCCAGCGTCAAAATCACCCTTGCGCCCATTAGATCAAACCACCATATCTCCATCCGATCATCCATGCTAACCTATTTCTACCCCCACCTCCATCTCACCTCTTGATATACGTTACTCCCCCCAACTCCTGCTGTCAGCTTTGGGATTGAATGACATCCCACCTGGTAGAAAAACCAATCATGATCATAATGACAGTATTAACATTAAATTAACCAACTAAACCCTTCAAGAAGAGGGGCAGCTTGCTCACTCCTAGATCTAGATGAGAAGAAATTACGGATTGACCACAAATCAATCTGGTTTCAACTTCTTCAAATTTTTTGATGAATTATTCAAATTCCATAGAAGATCAAATCCCTGAAATAAGGAAGGAATGGATTAGGATTTGGTGAAAATTTCTTTCTCTTTCTGTCTCTTTCTATGATGAGCCAATGAATGACATCACATTGGCATCTGATTCTACAAACAGGCTGTAATACTGGAACCTAACTCAGTCTACCCTCAGAAAGCTCAGTCTAACCCTCAGTCCTAATCTAATTTCCAAGGAACTTCAACCTCAGGGCTCAGGAGACTTATATCAATATATCTCCAGTAACTAAATATCCTCAGGATCTTCATGCAGTACATATCTACATATACTCTAACCTCATACAACATGCAGATAGACCCCATAGGCTTGCACATACTTAATCTCCCAGGTCTGCACATCATCTAACCTTATTCACTCTGTCTAAACCATACTTCATCATGGTTTATCCTTTGGGAATCCTTATGTGTATCCTCTTGCAGATTGAATCCAATACTCTCTCTACTTATTACATAGTGTCATGACTTTCATGTACACTGTACATCCTTCAACTGTAAACTCCCAACTTAGACAGCCCAGACCTGTAGCCTTACCCCAATGTAGAAGCATCCTATCCCAATATAGTAGCATACCTGATCAGTCCTCTCTGTTACCTAGACTACTCCCTTGTCATTACATGTGTAGTCTGAGCCCCAACCAAATGTACCTCTGTTGTAGTTCCAGCTCTTGTCTATTTAAACTGGCCTCCTCTACCTCCTTCCTGATTGTTCCTCAAAAAATCAGTTTACTACTGCTTACTAGGAATTCATCCCAGCAAGTGTCATCAGCACCTTATCTTCAATTAAATCCTACTCTGCTCCTTGTAGCATCCTCCAGTAACCTTGCCCCCAAGCCTACTGAGAGTGGAGTCCCCTTGTGCCAAGCCATGCTTGCATGTCAGAAGCTCTTGTGAAACAGGCCCATCTCAAGGCCAAAAATATAATTTTTCGGGGGGTAAATTCATTGAACAATCACCCAAAAGTTGAGAAATTAAAGTTAAATGGATGTTTCAAGAAAATTAAATGTACCAGAATCAAAAAAAGGGACAGCCATTTAAAGTCAGCATGGCTTGGTAAATCATTTTACATCATCCAAAATCAATTTGAGGACATTTAATCATTGTCACAATGAAGGCCATAACCAAGCTCAAAGACTTCCATGATTTCCTTCAGTCTCCATTTTATTTTATTTTTTAAAAAAATGAAAATTTAAAGTTTGAAAAAAATTACTGGATTTCCTCTGAATAAAAACATCAATTTGTAAAATAATTGGGGCCCATCTTGCATTTCTTATAAGTCTTATAAAAAAAGACAAAAGAAAAATTGTGTGAAACCTGAATGCAATGGTGCTTTCATACTGAAACCTAGCTCATTCTAACCCTCAGTCTAATCAACTAGCCAAGGAGCTTCATCCTCAGGGACTTAGGGGATTTATCTCAGTATATCTCAAGTAACCACATATCCTCAGGATCTTCATGCATTCAATATATACATATAGTCTAACCCCAGACAGTATACAGATAGACTTCATAAGCTTGCACATCCTTAATCTCCCAGGTCTGCATATCCTTTAACGTTAATCAACCTGTCTATTGTGTATTCCATCATGGCTTATCCTTGGGAATCCTTATGTAAATCCTCTTGCAGATTATATCACATACTCTCTCTACCTAGTAAACAGTGTCAGGACTACCATGTACACTTTACATCCTTCAACTGGACATTCCAAACCTAGATGGCTCAGACCTGTGGACTTGCCCCAATGTAGCAGAAAGCCTATACCAATGTAGTAGCATTACCTGACTAGCCCTCTCTGTTACCTTGAATGATCTAGTCATTACATATGTAGTCTGATCCCCAGCCTGTTGTACCTCTGTTGTAGCTCCAGAACTTTGTCTATTTGAACTGGCCTCCTCCTCCTCCTTCCTGATTGTTCCCCAAGAAATCAGTTGACTACTTCTTACTAGGAAATCAATCCCAGAAAGTGTCATCCAAGCACCCTATTCTCACTTTATCAATTACTCTGCTCCTTTTAGCATCCTTCAGTAACCTTTCCCCCAAAGCCTGCTGTGATTAGAGTGCCCTTGTGCCAAGCCCTGCTGGCACACCAGCAGCCCTTGTGACAGGTGCAGATTATTGATGATCTTGAATTGAAAAAAAAATCAAATATGGATTAATAAATGGTACATTCAAAATTGATATATTCATCTAAAGAAACCTTCCAAAATAAAGGTGTCACACTTGAAACTGGAGTATTTGTTGTTACTTGGTCCCACTAAAACATCCTTCTTGGTATACTCAAATTTTCATTTCAAAGTTGAAACCATTGAAAAGAGAAAATTACATTCACCACCCAAGTTTTTAAAAGCAATTAGAATGATCTCCACCAACAAGGGGACATAATTTTTGAAATAAAATCATAATCTTCAATAAGTCTTCAAGCATTTTTATTTAATTTGATACATGAATCATGGACTTCAAACTTTATATGGAATGGATATTTTGAGTGTTTATTTTTCACCTTGGAACCACCAGTTTGCATTTTTTTGTTTCATTTTAATTTTTTAATTGATTCTAAGCTTTCCTTATTCACATAATTCAACCAAAATTAGCTTGAATCATCAAATTAGCTTTTATTTGAATGATTTCAAAGTTCAAATTTGAAACTAATATTACTCATCATTTTTATATCTACTCAAGATATTTGAAACTTGATTTGAACTCATTCATTAACTCCCAGGTTCTCCAAATAATCTACTATGCACAGCTTTACTTGAATCTAGCAAAACCATGTTTAGGTGGTACTTTTTGAACCAAGTGAGATTTTTTTCCCTTAAAAGCACAATGTGTTTCTCTGATTTTGAAGTTTTTTCAGATATTTAATGTCTTGTTTTATCAAATTTTCTGTGTTGAACTATAAAATTTTCCTTGTGCCACTTTACTCTCCTATAAAACTACTCTAATCTCAAACTTGGATCTATCTTCAAATTTCCAGCTTTGGAAAACTCTTGAAAATTCAAATTCATTATATTTTTTCTGTTTATTACTTTAAAAAAAATCCATCTATTCTATTCCTTAACTATTTAGTTGAGGTGTGTTTCTTTAAATTGAATAAATAAATTAACCATCTTAGTTCACTTTTATTTCTGTTGAAGATCTGATATTATCAGGATTTTCCATACTTTTGTAACTCAACAACCTTACTGTCTCAAAAAAATTATTTCAACAAGTTTGGGTGTAGCAGGATTTCTATGATTGGAAATCATTAAATATTTTTCCATTGTGGAATTTAAATTATTAGGGATATTTTGAGAATCCTCAAGAAAAATTGCAGTCAGTTATTTCATAATCATACATAGAAAAAAAATTCAGATTTTCATACTAGAGGGCAGTAGAAGGATTTAAGAAAGCCTAAAATTTGATGTTTATGTTAAAATACGTATGCACTTACGCGTGTGCTACGTATAAGTGTAATCCAAATGGGATGCAAGTATGGGCGTATCCGGCCCATTGGACACTCACACGGACCATACGGGCCTGTTTGGATGTCACTGATTTGGGGAAACTGGCCTCAAAACGCGTGAAACAGGCCTATTGGTACACGGGCCCTAATGGGCCTGGTGAGTTATATAGGCAAATACAGCCAGATGGGCTTGAATGGGCATAATTGGGCCCAAGTTTTATTTTGGACATGCTTGGCCAGACGGGCTGGCCCGCCAAAGTGTGGTTTACTTAGTTTTTGGGCTTGGAGCGGCCCATTGGGGCCCCTGCCCGTGTCACAGCCCAGTTGGGGCTGCCACCCGCATCCCGGCCTGCTTGGGGCCGCTGCCCGTGTTGCGGCCTGCTTGGGGCCACTTTTTTGCCTTTGGCCCGTCTATGGGGCCCGATGGCCCGTGCGGGGCCGTTGTTGCGGCTGCCACGCTGGGTGGCGGCCGCGGGGCTGGTGGTCCTGGCTCCTCCCCCTCCCCTCACTTGCCATTGCAAGGGGGAGGGGGAGGGCGGGCTGGTTGTAACCAGCCAGCAACCAGTCATGGTGGGGGGGACTTGATCACCCCCCCCCCCCCACCAAAAGAGATGGCCAGGCCGGTTGCATCGAGGCGACCGGCGGTGGGGGGGAATTGACCACCCCCCCACCAACAAGGGGGCGCTCTCCCCCCCCCCCTTTACTGAGGGGGAGGAGCAATGGGCTGAAGGGGACCTGACCACCCCCCAGCCCACCTACCTTAACAACACCCTGGGGGCATTGACCCCCAGGGCCCCTGGTAGGGGGATTTGACTGCCCCCTCAAGGGATTTGAGAGAAAGAGGGGAGGGGCGGCATGTCCACCAGTTACGCCCCCCCAGGTGAGATTTTGGTTGGACTCAGGTGAGTCCTGGGTCCCACCTGGCCCATATGAGGGGCCAGGGCTGTGGCAAGTGCTAAGATAGGTAACAGGGCTGGTTGTAACAGACAACCAGCCAGGGATTGAACAGCACAGGGGCTGGTTCAGCCCCGTAACGGTGGAAACACCAGAAAGGACCGGAATAGGCTGGTTGTAAGGGTACAGGGACTGATGCCATGTGGGATGATGTAGCCAAAACCAAGTAACAAGGCCTGTAGAGCCTGTAGAGCTCTTTTGGGGCGGAAAATTTGCCTTTTGGCTTGTTGTATCATGGGCTCACAAGAGGCAAATCTTTTGTACTTAAGGAGCTCTTCTCCCTGCTGTTTTCCATTATTCATTCATCATCCAATCAAATTCATCAACAATATCATCCAAAATATTGCCCCATTTTGAGAGCCCATGAAGCAATTATTGACACAAGGTGTCCAGCATTTCTTTTGCTTTAAATACTGCTCATTTGCCTAAGCTAATTGCTGGCCATAATTATAACAGTTTAGAATGTGAAAAAATTCTAAAAAAAATAAATGAAGATCTCAACAATAGTTCTTTGAAATTTTGAAAGGGAGGGTAAAATTTTAGAACCCTTGTTGAGAATCAGCCACAGAACTGTTTTTTAGGGAAAAAATTTAAAATAGGGGGAAACATGAAAAATAATGCATTGCAATTGCTTGCGAGTAAGCTACTTATGAAGCTAAATGAACAAAGAAGATACAATAACAAGCTTCAAAATATCTAAAGGCTAGTTGATGAAATATTTTTAGACTATTTAGAAATAATGGTACTGAGGAGGGGAAAGAAGAAAACAAGAGGATCCAAATAACAGTGATTTGATCTGTTAAGACTACTGCTGGAACCATGATTGATGCTAAATTGATTGAAAAATCAGACCTAAAATATGATCCTCAGTTATTTAACAAAATAGATTGAGGATGGTGAAGTTGATTAATTTTATGATTATGATGTTTAAATATACTTTGAGTGATTTGAATTTCATGAGTTAGTAGTCAGAAGTAAAAACACTCAAAAGTAAAAAAGGCAGTACTGAAGCCTACAGGAAACTAGTCATGGATTAAAGCATGAAAGTTGAGTTATATTTTTGTTACACTGATAGACTGAGCTTGACACTCCCAGGTAAGACAAGACAATTGAAATGGAAGATACAGGAAAGGAATCTGGGCAGAAAAAGAAAAACATAGGGAAAGAGGAACAGGAACCACTGAATTTATCAACAATTTTCTGGTTAGAATACTCATAAAGTAGGTTATAAAATCAGAAATTGAGATTTTATATTTACAAAGGACCATAAAAAAATTGAAACCAAAAGCAAAAGGGTAATGCATGCTTCCCCCTTTCTGGGAGGAAAAGATATCCAGTGGTTTGAAAAATATCTTGAATTACTCAACAGCACTAGTTATTTTTTTATTGTCAAAAATTGGAACAATTTTGGAGAACATACACCACAAAAAATTCATGTTACATGATGGAAAGTGCCATCAAAGAGCCCAGGCCCAATCTAAAACCAATCTCAGCTCAATATCTAGCCAAGCTCAGGTCCAGCTTTATCCAAGCTGCAATTCACAGTCACTGTGCATTTTTAACAGTGACTGTGCAGTAAAAACTTGGTTAGAGCATGAGGATAGCTTCAAGTAGAGATTGAAAAGAGCTTCAACCAGGCATTCCTTGATCAAACTTGCTAGAAAGTGAAATAAATTTTTCAAGGTGATATATTCCTACTTCTTTGGGATCTAAGATATTTTTGGAATTTTTAATACAGTTTTAGAAACCTAGTCATGAAATAATTTGAATAAACTTTGGTATACATTTCTCGATTTCATAATTTTCAGCCTGGCACTGAGTGGAATTTTTATGATCTCTTATTTGAATTTCAAATTTTTTCAACCACCTTCTCAAAAAAAAAAACTCAAATCACCAACCAAAAAATGAAACACTCAAAAAACCTGATTGATCCAGTGATCAAGCTTAATAATGGATTTATAGTAATTGTTTCTCAAAACAAGCCTATGAATCATCACCCACCTCAAAACAATGTTAGATCCAGGGACAGTTGTTGGCAGCACCACACCCTTTGACCTTTGAGAGACTGAGGACAAAACATTAATTCCCAGCCAGACCCCAAGATGTGGAAACAAGAGGTGAACACCCCTAGAAGTTGACCTGTCTGGAAGTTAAAGCGTCTGTAAGGATTAGGGCCCGCCTTCAATAGCTTAAGAGAAAGAGAAGATAAAAGAGATATTTGAATTCTTTCCCTCCTTCCAATCCTTTGGTGGTGATCTTTCCCTCCCTCCCCTACATCCTTGAGTTGAGATTGACCTTAAAATCCTCTCTCTCAACCCAAACCTAAGTACAAGTGCAATAATTCAAGTAGAAATAACAAGAAAACCAAGAACAGAAACCAAAGCCCGCATCCTTTCCCCGTCTGTCCTTCCATCCGCAACGTCTGCGCGTTTTTGTGTAACCCAGTTTGTCCTTCTCATGACAGGGCCCTCTTTTGCATCCTATGCAGAGCCCCCTGCACCTTTCTGGAACTGCCCAACACATCACCTTTGGGAAATGCTGAGCTGGCCATGTACGTAGCAGCTGCTCATGAGCCACCGCGCTGCCCAAATTCTGAGCCTACTTGCACACAGGCTGTGACCAGCTACCAACCCATGTCTATAAAATGCCAACACACCAGAATACTTGAGTGAGGGGAGAGGGAGGAATTGATGGGACCTTTGTGATAAATTTTGGCCAATGTTGGTCTTGAGGCCAGAGGAGCAGTATTGGGAGGGCACAATAGTGGCACAGGGGGTGTGGCTTTATATTGGGTTTTTTTGTGATTGGTCAGGTTGGCAGTCATTGTTTTTTTCCAGTTATCCAGGGGAGGTTTCTCTAGCAGAGTTTTAGTTTGAATGGAGGCGGGATAGGAAAATTTCCAGCAGTTTGAGCATGAGGAAAATTGGAGAAGGATATCAGCTTGAAAAATTCTAAAATTTTGCATGAATTTTCCAGCTTTGATTTATGACTGGCTGATGGGTGAGGACCCAGGCAATCTTAAGTGAGAAGTTTGTTTTTGTTAAAATAACCTGGAAATAATGTGGGTGATGATGAAACCCCAAATGAGTTTGGTGGTGCTTTGCTTAATGTCAAGATGTTTGATTGACTGAGCTGGATGAGGAGTGGGTGGTACATGGTGACATGTTGAAGCTGAGATAACTCAAGACCAAGGGAGTAGTGAACATGGGGCTTGGGGGGATCAATTGGATGGGAAGGAGGGCCAGAGTGGATGGATGTGATGAAAAACAAGGGGATGGGTGAGAAGTGAGGGAGGATGAGTGGGGATGATAAAGTAGAGACAGAAAGGATAAAGAGTTATATAGTATATTGGGAAACCCCACTTATTTCCTGGTAACTCTGAAACCCCTGATGTGAAATAAGTGGGTTTTTTGATTTTTTAATGATGGTTTTGCAATGGTGAATTTGGGTGGAAACCCCCCATTCAGAAAATGGCAGATTAGCTAACTCTGATATTCCCTATTATCTAATTTAAAGATATAATTATGAAGCTCAATCAAAAGAAATGTAAAAACTTAGTGCATTCTACTTACTAATATTTGACAATGAGCAAAGGAATTGTTAATTTTGAGCTAATTGGTCATTATTTGCATTTTATTTTTAAATATTGCATTTCAAATCTCACTTAATTTCAGAAATTCTTCAATATATCTTTTAATAATTTACAATTCTGTTAATGAGCAAAAGTTTACTTTCAATCTGGAAAAATTAATTCTTGAACTGATATCTGGTAGCCTTCTAAAAATAAACTTGTAAGATCATTTTTTGTGCTTTAAAAATATCTTATCCCCATGATTCAATCATTCTAAGTTTCAAATCCTACAAATTATATTTTATACTTGACATGAACTTCATTTCTCTTATTTTCATTAATTTCATCATATTGATTTGCATAGTTTTTTATCATTCAGATCCACCTCATAATTAGCCTGTAAAATGATGAATATATTGCATTTTCATCCTTCATTCTCTATAAACTCCTGATTAACCCCATTTATTTGAATAATAGCACAAAATCCTGGGTTTTATCTCATGAATACACTAGACAGACATTTTGTTAAAAGCACAAAGCTTTTGTCTCTGTATTTTTTACTCAGTTAATAAATTTCATATGCTCTTTCATTTTATTAGTAAAAAGTTTAAATCATGATTAGGGTGTATCAGATTTAGAAAACCCGCCATTAGAAACCCACCATTCTTTTTGAAAAAACCCGCCATTTTTAATGGCAGGTTTCTGAAATACAAATAACCCCTAAATGGTGTATTTCAAAATGGCAGGCTTCATGAAAATGGCAGATTTCAAACATCAAACCTGCCATTTAGGCATCATCATCCATCCACCATCCATCACATCCAAGACACCTGTTGGCACCTCTGCCACCCCCCCACGCTGAGTGTCCTGCTCCAGCTGTTTGTCAGGCCCCATCCCAGCCCCCTTCTCATAATTGACCCCGCCCTCACAATCCACTGTGCATCCAACAGAGCCCTTGACCTCCTTGGGCCCTTTGCCTCCATCCCACTGGCCTTGGTCTGCCTCACCATCCAGTCCACCAACTCCCTCCATCTTGTCAGGCTCTTTGACCAAGCCTGATGCAAGTTCCTCCGCCTCACATCTGGCCCATCCCTGCCCCTGCCCAGCTCCAGGCTCAATCCAGGCCACCAGCCTCCTGAGCAAAAGCCCCAGCGGCTCACCTTGGTCCTTTTCAGGCATCCCACCCTCTCCACCATTCTTCTTCCCTCCAACAATCCCACGCCACCCACAACAACCATTGTGACAATGAGCACCTCACTCCTCTTGATCTATGCCTTTGAGCCCTGCAGCTCTGCCGCCCATCTGGCAGCCCACCCACAGCTCTTGTTCAACTGTCAGCTCTCCCCGCCTACCACCAACCCAGGCCTGTCGGGCTACTCTCAATTGCACACCGGCAAATTCATTGAATGGATGAAACTCTTGATATTTGATTCAATTGTAGACTGGCCCATGCACGCCATCTTGGTCGATTGCACAATCTCAATGGCCAATCCAGCTGCCTGTAAACTGTTTCAAGAAATCCACCTCATCAAGGAGTTTCCAGATCAGGGAAACCATCATCATCATCCCTATGGCTTTCATCCACAAGACCTGCTCTGCACCTTGCCATCCAGCCTCCCTTGAGCCTGCCTCCAATCCACCTCCACCTCCACCTCCCCTACCCATCCGGCCACCATTCATCCCCTCCAGCACCATCTTGTCCAAGCATCTCAGCCCCCTCATACCCTGCCCTCCCAGTCTGCATCCCATCACAACCAGGATCCCCTTGTCCCTCCAGCCTCCCTTGTGATGCCTTTCAAGTCCAGAGTCTCTCAGGCCTCAACCTCCAGTGGCCAACCTCCTAATCACCCTCAAAACCCCAACTTACACTCCAGCCATCATTTGTCCCTTGCTGCTGAATCCTGTGCTCTCTGGGTACATAGATACATACCATCCTTCCTCTCAATTTTCTACTGGCTCAAGATTAACCCTCTCTCCCCCCCTTCCCCCCCTCCTCCCCCCCTCACAGACTCCTCTGAGCTCTGCTTCCCAACCATCTCCATCCCTCAACACCTCCAGATCATCCAGTCCTGCACCTGGTTCCTTCAATCCAACAACCACTCAAGCGGCTCTCTGGTCCACCACCCCCTCCTCCTCCTCCTCCATCACTCCCACTACCACCACTCCCTCCACTTCTCTGCTCCCCTCTTGGCTCCAATCAACTCCCTACAGGTCTTCCACCCCCACCCTGTGCTCCCCTTGTCTTGATTTGAATTTTCAATCCTTACCTTCAACCCTCCTCACTCCAAAATGTTCATCTTCCTTCCACCTCACCCTTAGAGTTGGGCCTCTCTTGTCCACCTAACCCCAAACCCTGTCATCTCCTCTCATCAGCCATCTTCTCATCCTCATCTCACTCCACCCATCACCATCCCCCACTTGAATCCAATTCACATCATGTCACATCTCCAACTCCCCCCTCCTCCCTCATCTCCATCCTCCACCAGGTCTCACTCTAATCCCTCCAGTAGCACCACAACTGTACTGAGTGAGGAAGAAAAACTACGCCTGAGCCTTGAGCATTGGAAACTTGATCAGGATGGTGTGCTGCATGGTGGTTTCCCCCCCTATCATTTTTGAACACTTTGAAGGATTGTCAGTCTCCCTTTGCTGCTCTCAATCCTCCTTTGGGTGAAGGAACGGCAGATCTGCAGGAAATGGTTCATTATCCTCTTGAGAATCTGAGATCAATGCATGAACGTAACAATGTCTCATCATCTGATTTGATCTCATCCTTCTTATCAGCTACCTTGGATCTCAACAAATCCAACCATAATCTAAATCCTAACCATCTCAACCATCACCATCATTATCTTCATTGTACTAATAGCAATAGTAATAGTAATGATCATCATCTCTTTCATAATCCATCTTGCCCCCTGACTCAAGAGCTGATCATCAACTCTTCAGCTTGCTCTTTCTCCAAAACAAGCACCCATCTCACCCCAAAGTACCACCTTGCCAAAAATCCACCTCAGGATTTGTCTAGCTCTCATTCATCCTCCTGTCTTCCAAGTCTGTTCAATCCCAATTGGGCTATGATACTACCTTGCCTTGGGGTTGGCAGTGGCGGTGGAACAGGTGAGGTGCTTGATAGATTGATGACATGCGCACATCCATGCCAAATTTCATTCCGTCAAGACCAGTGAAACCCACCCTATGAAGTTCAGTGACCCATCTCATCCCCCCCTAAGCTTTGATTGCCATCATTTTAACTACCACAGCTTGACAAGTGCTTGGATATAAAAATAAATAAATAAACCCACCCAGAAGGGAAAGACTGATGTTTTTAGGATCTCCATCCTCATGATTCATGAATTGCTACAGCATCTCACCCATCATTCCACCCAAGCTCACCCAAGCTTAACATTTCATGCTCAGCACCACTAATCTTTGTGTTGGGTCTAACAAACTACCAATTGATCTATTTGATCTTGACGGTTCTGAATCTGCCAAAGAAACTGAATTTTTCTGGAAATAATATCAACAGAGGCTCTTGACCAGTTTGAATCAACAGGACTATCAACGGCTGGCCTCCCCCTGTGCACTCCACCCACCCCCCGCCTTGCTGCCGCCAGCCCCTGCCCAACCCCCTGCTGCCCAGCTGACCAAGCCACCCCCCCTCCTCCTGCCCAGCAAACAGAGCCTCAACTCCCCTGCAGCCAATCAAGCCCAGCCTGCCCCATCCTCCCTGGCCCACTGACCCCAGCCCATTTTTTTCACACCCTGGTATTTTTTTTTAAAAAAAAATATTTTTGTCATCATGTGACTGACATGGGTTTCTTTTTTAAAAAACCTTCTTTAACCCCTTTTGCTTCCATTCTCTTGATTCTCCAACTGCACTCAGAATGTTATAATCCAAATTGAATCCCTTCTTGATCCTCAACCCAAGCAGAGAATTTTCCTGGGAGGGAACAAGATGGAAGGAGATGAGGTGACAAACATAAAGAGAGGTGGAAAGCAGAGGGCTTTGAAGCAAAAGAGTGATCAAATGAGGGCATCAGAAATCTCTTTGGAAATTGCAAAGGGGGGAATAAATGAAAAGGCTGTATGGTCTGGACAGAAACTACAACATTTGGATCTGTATCCTGCCATCACTTCCAAAAAGAAAAAGAACAATCAAAAACCCTCACCCACTGAGTTTGAACATTCCAAGCAGACAATCAAGCAATTCAATTTCTTTACCCATGGAAAAGTAATTTTCCAAATAATTGTGATCAAAATATTTTTTCATTGGTGGGGTTAAAAACAGTATTAAGTGTTGTAACCATTGTTGTAATCAAAAAGAATTTTCTTTTTTTCTTTTTAAGTTTTTCATCAGAGCAAATATATTTAAAAGCCCAGATTTTGAGTAATCTGCTTTAATTCATCTACCATTTTATTGCTAACAATGCACACCACAGATATTGAACACTCATCCTTTTTTTCTGTAGCCAGTTGTTCCCTCTCCGTTTCCAGTTGTGCTTGCTGTCAATAATTCTCCTTTTCCTCTTTTTGAAATTCTAGCTCAGCCTGTTTCAAATTCCACTCAGCATCCCATTCTTTTTGATGAGCCAAACTATTGGCTTTCTGCTTTTGAAAATCAATGGCCAGTTGAAGATCCCAATTCTCCTTTTCAAATTGAAGTTTTTTGGATTCCATTTTTAATTTCACTGTTTTTCAGAGGGGAATAGGAATGAGCTTGATTTGGAAACCAAGGAGAATCCAATGGGCTTACCATAATATTGCTTCTCCATGATCTCCTCAAACCCCAAAAAAATTGAAGTGTTTCTCCTCTTTTGAATGCTATTGGGGTTGATGTTGATGGAATTGGAGGCCTTTTGCTTTCCCTTTTCAGAGGAGGTTTGTGTGAAAAAGTCATTGCTCTCATTTGAAGGGGATGTGGGAGGCCCCATTGGATTGAGGATTTGGCCATTGAGGAATGGATGAGCCTGTTTTTTTACAATCTAAATCAGTCAGGATTAACCATAAAGAAGAGAAAAGATCTTGTTTCCTTACTTGAGCAGATCATGATGTGGTGGTGATACAGGAATAACTTGCTCCTCATTGGCCCAGTTGTTAAGTTCTTCCACCCCAGAAAGAGAGCAATCCAAAGAAGGAAGTGAGGGGTCCAAGGAAGGGTTTGAATTGTTGATCAATGCTGATGTAGACGTGATTGGAGCTGATTCTATTGGAATATCCTCCTAAAAATTATATTGGGGCCACTCATAGGTTTCATTGGGATCATCATTGCTAGGCGAAGCATCCACAGCCAGGTCCTCATCATCAACTGAATCTAATTGTTGGGCATCAAAAGTGGCTAAAGGGTTGATATTGGCCTTCTTTCCAAGGATTTCATCCATTTGAACATGAAAAGGACAAATAGAGTCCAACTTATCAACCACAGAGTTGATTCCCTTTGCTTTATTGGAGTGGGTGATACCAAATCCAGTGGAGATTGACATTGAGTGGGCTTTTTTGTACTTGGTTTGATAGTTCTTGAATTGATCCTGCATCTTTTTGGATGAAAGATCCAGCCTATCTTTGGTTTTATTCTTGAGTTCATTGGCCATCAGGAGATAACCATTAACCTTAGAGGAAGGAGGTTGGCCAACTCGTGTTTCATTGTTGGATACAAAGCAAGCATTGTAGTTGGACAGAATTTTGAGCCAGTTTACCAGGATGATGTGATCAGCTCTCTTGAGCTGAATTGAGCCTGTGGAAGCTGATGGGGAAGGATTGTTTGATGTTAAGTTCCTGGGGAATGTTTTCTTTGGTCAATTAGATTTTTTAGTGGACTTGTGGGGGGAGGATTTCTGAGGGGCCATTTAAAAAGAGTAAGGGATGAAGCAATGAAGCAATGAGAGTGATGAAGTGATGAGGGGATGAGAGTGATGAAGCAAAGGATAGGAAGAGATGAGAGTGATGAAGTGACAAGAGGGATAAAGCAATGATAGTTAGGATGTGATGAAAGCAATAAAGTGATGAGAGTGATGAAGTTATGAGAGTGATGAAGCAATGAGGATAGTGATGCAATGAGAGTTAGCTGGATGTGATGAAAGCAATAAAGTGATGACAATAGCAATGAAGAGATGAAGAGCGATGAATAAAATTTTTGTCAGATGAGGTTGGAGGTAGAATTTTTGGGAGGTTGGTGGAGGTGGAAAACCAGGAGTGTATGAAGTGGACAGGTGGTGGAAGCCTTTATATAATTTACTTGAAAAAACCCACTCATTTCCAGATGACTCTGACACGTCTCATGTGAAATAAGTGGGTTTTTTGATTTGTATTGACGGGTTTGAAATGGCAGATTTGGTTTGAAACCTGCTGTGGAAAATATAAGGTTGAGGTACTCCCCTTAGTTGTCCCTAAGTTTTGCAAGCAATGTTCTCAGCGTCTGTAAGGATAAGGATGCCCCTTTGTAGAGAGAGAGAGAGATTTTTTAAAAGATGATGAATTCCTTCCTTTTTTTCCTTTCCGTTCCGCAATTCCAAGATCCCCCCCCTTCAAACTGGGCTTTAGAGCCTGGACTTTGTGCCCTCACTCTCAACCCTAACCTAATTAAAAGTGCAAAAACAGTCCAAAAACAAATAGAGAAGAAACTGTGCAAGCAGAACCCTAGCCCAACCCTAACCCTTTCCCGTACTGCAAAAATCCCCAAGCCCACCTACCTTTACACACACCCCGTTTGTCCTTCTCATGAGGCAAACCTCTGCCGCGCCCTACTTGGAGCCCCCCCTGCATTGTCTGTATTGGTCCGGAGCACCATGTGATTCCTTGCCCCGCAGGTTGGCCCGCACTTGCGCGCGCCCTCCCTGCTTTTATAACCCCAATTTCCCCACTCTTCCTTCCCGGACTAACCCCCCCCCCCCACAAACCTGATAGGGCCTGCTTCATACTTGGGTCTGTAGTGTCCGAGCGGGCCGTAACCCAGAACACCCAGTTAAGCCCAACCTGCACCTGGTATGCTGAGCCCCGCTGCGGCCACTGCTGACACTGGGTGCATCCCAAATGCTGAGCCTGACCTAGCTAATTCTGAGCGCACCAAATGCGGCACGGTTCCCAATCCAAGGCTGTTTAACAACACCACAACACCATTAAAAAATGGCGGGTTTGGTTAACACTGATAGGCCCTATTGAAAGGCATTCTTGCACCTGCTTTGGTATTTGATTAAAAACATGCAAATTTGGATTTCCTTTTATAAATAAATTGGGACTGTCTCAATCTACTCCAATGCTTCTTATGCAAAATCTTCAGAAAAAAGATGGTCCTACAAAGGTTCCCTTGTGAATTTAGTTCCTGCTGTGATATCCTGAAACTCCTGCAAGAAACCAAATGTATTTTCTTTCACAAAAGAAAAGAAGTGCAAGGCTTTTTAAAAGAGCTTTCAAGAAGGAATGTGGACAAGGATAACTTCTTTTGCAACAGGATGCTATTTTAATGTTCTTCTGCATGTCTCATGCAAAAATTGGGCCTTCATCATTCTTGAAAAAAAAGAGACAAATAAAGCATTTTTACACAAGCTTGCATTTAATCATTTGAATTATATTGTAAAATATAGATAAATTCCCTTGTTTTTCCACCATGTGAGTGCAGGATTTAATTATAAACCAATCATTTCCATGAGTTTGTCATTTTAATTGGGTACACAATTTTAATATGAAGTACAATCACTAAGGGGGGGGTATTGTGCCTTTTTTATTTTATGGTGTTTTTAAAAGTGTTATCCATTTAATCAATTTCTCATTCACAACTTCTTTATTTCAATAATTATTTTATGTTTCCTTAAAAAATGTACAAGGTTAGTGATTATGGCAAGATAAAATCAATTAAACTAAAATGATTGAGATTCATACTTATAAACCTAAGCTTGAAATGCTTCATGGTTAGTTTCATTTTCTCAATAATACTGTTGTTTTTTCCTGTATCCTTACTTTACACCCCTCAAAACTCCAAATCCTTAGTTTTTGGTTTTAATGCAAGGATTTGATCTTTTAGTCTTGTTCTAAAATATTAATCTTGTTATTTCTGTAACATATTGATTGCTTGAATCATTTTTTGGATGTTTCCTTTCTTCCTAATTTCTGTCCCTCAATTCTCCAACTCCTAAGATTTTTTTTACCTCCCAGCAGTTGATCATTTGGTGTTGTTCTACAAGACTTCTCTTGATTTTTTGTTTTCAAGCCTTTCTCAATTATCTCAACCTTCATTTTGGCAGTTTTCTCTCAACTTTTCTCATCATTGGATCCTGTTGGTGAGGGTTCATTTTCTTGGGTAGAAGGTTGGAAATCCCCTCTAACCTAATCTTTTTGGTTGGTACTCTTGGTGAGGCTCCACTCCCTTGTTTTTTCCAAGTGGTGTTTTGCATTGCACACACACCACTATCTCTACTATATACTAAAATTATTGGCTTCTGCACTTTTGGAAAACACTGGTGTTGTTTGTCTTGGTCCTGCGTTCTCCATTCAACTTACCAACCTCAAGGATGAAAACTGTGCATCTGAATGTCATTTTTTTTCAATGTTTTTTTTAAGGTTTCTGCTTTTTTTCACTCCATGTCAACATATTTCTGCATGTATGTACTTATACATAAGGTTGGTTCTGCTTTGTAACAGGGGGATGTGACCAACTGGAAAAAATTCAGTTTAAAATCAAGGATCTGCAAGGTATGTAAAAGACAACAGTGTAACAGGGGGGTGTAAAGAGGGAGAACAACTTCAGTGAAACATCAACAAGCTTCAAGATATGTTACAGACAACAGTTTAAAAGGGGGATGTAACCAAGTAGATCAACAACAGTGTGACTTCTACATAAATACCACTTGCTATTGCTGTTGAAGTTGCAGAATCATGTCTTTTCCATGTTTCTTTTTCTACTTCTAATTTCCTTTATTCCATTATTTTATTCCTTCTTTTTGTATTTCTATTTATTTAATTTTGTGACGCGCGCGCGTTTCATCCTTCACCTACAAGTGGCACGCGCGGGCAAGGAAGTTATGCATATTCATATTCATCTGAGTAGTGTTAGTCTCATGGTTGTATGTTAAATAGACAACCAGCACGCGCAAGCCGACTTCCTTCCTCTCCATTGAATCTCACCTTTTCTATATCTTCTGATTCGTATACTCATCCCTCAAAATCTAGAAGAAAGGAGCTAAGTCAGATCACTGAAGAATTCTTCAAGTAATTCGGTGCAATCTTCAATTTCTTCTTTTTCATATTTCCTTCAGTTCCTTCTAACTCATTTTTCATGCCATTCAGATTTCTTATTTCATTCCTATCGGAGGCGTGTGATCCTACTGTTTATTATTTGAAGTATCCTCAACATCTGTCATTTTCACTCCTTGGGTAGGACAGGTCTCTTTTGATTGTTTTGATGTTTCTTTTGTATACTTCTTTCTGACAAATGAAAATTAGTTTCTGGTCATAATTCTTCACAATTAACAGTCAAAAGCGTTGGAACGTCTCCATACCAGTATAGTCAGAAACCAAGATGACCGATTTGTTGAATGCGACAATACTCAAAACAGCAATTGAGGCAATTCCATTACTCACTGCTGATAATTTTTTGATATGGCGCAATTGAGTCGTAAATATGATGGACTTCAAGAGGATCTGTTTGCTAAACTCAAAAAGAAGAACAATGACGCCAACGGAATTCCAATTGGACTCAGCCAGATGGAAAATGTGAGAATCAGAACAATACTCACTTCCAAGCTTGACACTACAATCCAAGCCAATATCATTACCGCAGACAACAAGAAAGATACACATCTAATCTGGGCCGATATTAACGAGTATTTCGCCTCTAATCATGCCTCTAATTGAGCCAGGGTGTTTAAGGAGTTTCTTAGAGCTCCGTTTTCTCTCTCAGATATTCCGGGTTTCATTACAGAGACAAAAACTTCCATTTCGCGTTTGCACAACGTAGGTATTGACTTACCGACCAATATTATTGCATATTTAATCCTAGAAAAGCTTCCGCCGTCCATGGACACTATAGTTCAACAAATAACTCACTCAGACAAGAAGATTAACCCCAAGCATGCACTCAATCACCTTTGAATGTTCAACAACAATCGCTTCTTGAACAGAGAATCAGAGATTAGAAAAACCAAGGAGAACACAACTTCTGTTTCTTTCCTCAGCTCCAGTATGAAGGCGTGCAATGAAAAATGGCATAATCCAAGGGCTGCGCATCCAGAAGGCAGATGCTGGAAGTTGTACCCTCATCTCAGACCAACATTCCCTAGAAAGAAGAAAAATGGAACATCCAAGGCCAATGATACTACCTCAGTTAGCTCTTTTCATACAAGCTCTCTGTTTCTTCCAAACACTTTTGTAGTGGATTTGGGATCCTCAAGACATATAGTTTCTGACAATAAATATTTTTCTCACTTATACCAATCATTAACCGGTCGCATCTCAACAAGTTCAGGAAAAGATTCTCTTCACTACGACGGAGTTGGAACTATTAAGCTATTAGACGCTGAAGGACAAGAAATTCTTCTTCCAGATGTGTTATACTCACCACAATCTACTTCCAATTTACTGTCTATGCGCACTCTTGTACTAGATGGTTTTGATGTCGATTTCAGAAAAAGTGATTTTACAATTCGTAAAGGAAATTGGAGTAAAAATGGCACTTACGAGTGCAATATTCCTTTTGTTCATTTTGAAAATGCAAAAGTTAATGAAATCTCTTTTCTCACTTGCGATGAAATCATTCACAAGTCGCTTGGTCATGCAAGCTACAGTAGGATACATCAGAAGCTGGGGATTCCAGTAAAAAAGGGGTCGACCTGTGAAGCATGTGCAATCAGTAAAATCTCAAAGATGCCCTTTAACAACAAGCATGTTCGTGCCAAAAGACCTTTCCAGGAATTACACTGCGACCTGGTCGGACCAATCTATCCTCTAAGTAGAAACGGTGATGCGTACTTTCTAACTGTGGTTGATAGTTGTACGAGATTCTTTTCAGTGATTCCAATCAAGACCAAGAGAGAAATAGCGAATGTTCTCCCCTTCCTCATCAATGTTGAGTCAAAAAGATTCAACTATAGCCCCATGATCCTGCACTCTTATTGAGGCACGGAGTTTTGGAACTCAACCGTTTTGAAGTACTGCGCTGAGAACAACATAAGACAAACGTTCTCGAATGGTCATTCTCCGCAGCAAAATGGACTGGCTGAACGCTTCAACCGACTTATCCTGGAATCGCTTCGAACTGTTCTACTCAATTCAAACCTGAATAAAAATCTATGGCATATAGTTATCAGATTGTGTGCTCTAGCACTCAATCAAATACCGTCCCATAAATCAAAAAAATCTCCTTATGAGCTATTCAAAGGAAAGAAACTGAACATAAATTACCTTCATCCTATAGGCAATCCGGTCAGTTACATCTATAAGGACAAAGCACCGTTCTCAAAGTTGGAACCTCGAGGTCTCTGTGGAAGGCTTATTGGGTAAGACAATGACTTGCTGTCATACAAAATCCTCACGACAGAAAATAAGATTATTGATACAAAACATATTACCGTACTTGACTTTAATACCAACATCAAAAAGCTTTCTATCAATGACTCTGGGATCAACGTCGGAAACTGGTGCAATGACCTGGATGGGTCCAATGCTGCAAATACTGAGTTGGGTTGAGATCTCAATCTCAATGATGTTCTTCATACAAGGGTTCCTCAACCTGAGGGCAAGAATGTAGTCACTGACACAGAAGTTGCACCCGATTTGAATCAGACCATTACAGAAGTTCCCACTGAAGTTGAAACAACGCATACTTCTGTGCCCAACAATTACAATCTCTGAGTCAGAACTTCTTCCATCAGACCTCAAAAGTATTTGTATGGCTCTTTTGTAAGTAAAGGAAGTGAATGGGTGGTGGAAAGAAAAGCCAAATTGGACAAAATAGAATCACAGGAAGTTTGGGAGGATGCGAAAACTGAACCCAATCATTTTCTCAGAACAATGTGGGTAGATAGAATCAAGCCAGCAACAAGTCTCTCGCCTGAGAGGCGTAAGTCTCGATTATGCATTATGGGAAATCTGCAAACTCCAGGGAAAGATTATGGTGAAACTTATGCGCCGACCGGAAAATTCACCACGTTACTCCTTCTTCTACTCTACGGCTTGGATCATGATCTCAAAATAAGACAATTTGACGTGAAAGCCGCCTTTCTGTTTGCTCCTCTTGAAGAAGACATTTACATCCTTACGCCAAAAGAAAACTCACGTTCTTCAAAGTTCCTGAAGCTAAAGAAATCTTTGTACAGATTGTGACAGGCCCCTTCGAATTGGTATAAAACCCTAACGATGTGGCTGGAGAGTATTGGGTTGGTTCAGTCAACAGCTGATCCGTGTCTATACGTTCACACCAGTCGGAGAGTCTCTGTTTTCTTCCATGTGGACAATTTGGTCGTAGCGGGGGAAGTAGATTGGTTTGAGGAGGAATTTTTACTCAGATTTCCGCGGTCTTCAGCACATTCACCAGATACCATTCTAGGAATGGAATACACTTGAGAGGGAAATTCTGTCCTTCTCAATCAATCAAAGCTCATTCTGAAGACTCTTGAGGAGTTACAACTGCTAAATGAGAAACCCGTTCTCACTCCACTAACACCGGATATACAATTGGTTCTGGCCGCTTACAACAAACAAGTCGAGTTTCAAAAACTAGGCATAAACTACAGGACGTTTACCGGACTGCTCAACTATCTAGCCTGGCGAACACGACCAGATATCTCAGCTGCGGCCTCCATCTTATCTCAATTTAATCAGAGTCCAGGGCTTTCACATTGGAAAGAGGTTCTTCACGTATGGAAGTATCTGGCGGGTACCATCAATTTTTCTCTGCTGCTAAAACCGCATGGTAAAGATCCCCTGAATATTTACAGCAACTTGACCTGGGCAGATGATCCGCATACTCGACGTTTGCAAACAGGGTACGTAATTTTCTGGCGGTCCACACCTATTGCGTGGAAGAGCAGGAAGCAATGCAATATCGCTCTGTCTTCCATGGAAGCGGAGTTGAATGCGTTGAGTGATGGCGCGCAGGAATTGCTTTGGATAAAGTCTATAATAAACAACCTTTGGCAGGACTCTACAACATGTCTGGCCAACTTTTTAGTAGACAACAAAGGTCTAGTCAATAAATTGCAGCATTTCGGCTCTAACTCAAAGACTAAATACATTGATATGAAACTGAAGTGGTTGCGCGACCAACTCTCCGACGACAAGATTCGCGTCACTCTCATCACCACCAATACTATGATTGCGGACTCACTGACAAAGGCATCCAATAAAGACAGTCTAAAACTTCTAATGTCAAAGTGTTTTGATTTGAGATCGCACTGAATTACGGGGGGGTGTTGAAGTTGTAGAATCATGTCTTTTCCATGTTTCTTTTTCTACTTCTTATTTCCTTTATTCCATTATTTTATTCCTTCTTTTAGTATTTCTATTTATTTAATTTTGTGACGCGCGCGCATTTCATCCTTCACCTACAAGTGGCACGCGCGGGCAAGGAAGTTATGCATATTCATATTCATCTGAGTAGTGGTAGTCTCATGGTTGTATGTTAAATAGACAACCAGCATGCGCAAGCCGACTTCCTTCCTCTCCATTGACTCTCACCTTTTCTATATCTTCTGATTTGTATACTCATCCCTCAAAATCTAGAAGAAAGGAGCTAAGTCAGATCACTGAAGAAGTCTTCAAGTAATTCGGTGCGATCTTTGATTTCTTCTTTTTAATATTTCCTTCAGTTCCTTCTAACTCATTTGTCATGCCATTCAGATTTATTATTTCATTCCTATCCAAGGCGTGTGATCCTACTGTTTATTATTTGAAGTATCCTCAACATCTGTCATTTTCACTCCTTGGGTAGGACAGGTCTCTTTTGATTGTTTTGATGTTTCTTTTGTATACTTCTTTCTGACAAATGAAAATTAGTTTCTGGTCATAATTCTTCAATTGCATTTCCTAATCTTGACACACCACAAGCTACATTTTTTATATCCTTGATTCCTCTGCATAAAACAACCATGATTGATTTTCCAAATCTACATAGAATAAACTCTTCAGTTTCTTTCATGGTGCTTCAAAATGAATCAAACCACTCACATCCTCATGAAATTCTTCATAATTCTCATTACCATCACCTGAGAAGTCCAACTACATATGATCAGCCTGATCTTAATCATCAATTATTTCTCAACCCCCAAATCATGAGTTTGTTCTAGTTTGATCACCATCAAGACACTATTCTGTTTCCAATCATGCTCAACATAGAAAATTGAATCCCAATCACAGGTACATACATTCTCAGTAGTGGATCCATGATCCATCTCATCAGTTGAATGGCCAACCTGTTCCATAAAAAATCCAGATATAGTAACACAGGTTTGAAAATCAAAAGCCAGGAATAGAATATTTGGATTGAAAATGGGAAGAAAACCTTTTTTAGTATTCCAGAAGAGAGGTCTTCCTCATGCTCACATCTTGGTAATTCCTTACCATGATCACCAACAAAGGACATCTGCATAAATTTGCATGAATGTTTGTGCAGAGCTACCTGATCAATTCCCACATCCAAAACAATCTCAAGCAATTAAAAGACACATGATACCTGTCCCATGTGGTACTTCAAAAATTCAAGAAGCTTATATTAATGATGGCAGATGCAAAGATAAATACCCCAAAAAATTCTATCCTGAAAAAATTTTGATACAAAGAAATTTAACAATATATAGAAGATTCCAGAATTGAACTACCATGAAACTGAGGAGGAATCATACAAGTTCCTCATTGACAATTTTTGGTTTGTTACTTACAATCCTTACCTTTTGGCAAAGCACCAATCCACATAAATGTGAAAATATGTGAAGGTGTCTTGGCTGTTTAATACATCTACAAATACATTTTTAAGGGCCATTATTTTGTTAATTTTGATGTTGATTAAGACTTGGATTAAAAAGACTATGTTAGGGATTAAAGATGGGGAGCTCCTCCAGAGGCATGTTGGAGAGTTTGTTCATTCAAATTTCATTCTATCCCATCTTCATTTTCAGTAAAAACATTTATTCCAATTATAGAAGACAAAAGAATGAACCAATTCTTTCACTGATGAGGAATCATAAAAATCTTTTCATCTATGACTACTCTGGGGTTCCTCAAAATCCTTAGATTTTTGCAAATTACCAATGTCACATCAATGCAGAGATATTTGAAGGAAGCATGGCTGTCAAATACCTCTACAATTAAATTCATAAGGGCCATGCTATTCTTAATGTTGATTTTGATGCAAATTTGGCTTAGATAGACTAATTAGGGGATACACAAGTAGCTCCTCCCACAACATGTACCAGGGTGTTTAATTCAAAGTTTTTTTCTAATTCAAATTCTTTTTTAAGGCTGAATAGCCATCTTCCTTTCCAAAAAAAGATTTTATTTGAACCGGATGAATTCATGAATGAATTTATTCAAAGATCAACACAAGTAAAAAATATTCTTACACAATAATTCAAAATAAATTCAATTAATATTTTTGCAATTACTATGGAATATCTAGAATTTTCATCATACTTCACATTTCATCCACTCAGAAAAGATTTTGGGAACTGTCAGATTGGTTATTGAATCAGCAGAATTTATACAATTCAACCCGTGGTTTCAGAAAGTTAGGTTCTCAGATTTTTGTTGAATAATTCTGTTGGTGCTACTTCATTCAATAACCTAAGGCAAGTCAACAGAATTCCTTATGAAACTTTCAGAGATGAATCTTTTTCAAAGCTTTTACTTGAGAACAATCATCATATAGAAGCAAAAATGCAATAATATGATGAGGAGATTCACTGTGTCAAGCCAAAAAAGTTGTTTGGAATGCTATTGGCACTTTTTCTGCCAGAAATCTCACTTTTCCCATGGAATTCATGCTTCAATTTCAAATTGGAGGCTTTAACTCATTCTTGGATCACAGATCAAAGGGTCCTCAAAAAACAAAATATCAGATGACAATTGGAAACACCACCTTTCCTGATTATCCAAAATGTGATACAACAGTAAAGGTTGCAAGAATAAACAAGAAATGAATTCTTGAATAAGAAAAACTGCTGCTATAAATGAATCAGATTTGAAAAATATTCATCTTCTTAATAATAGAAAGATGAATATATCTGAGCTCATATTAAATGCATGCAATTCATGTTGGCCCTCTTAATTATTTATTCATGATCCTGGTGAGTGAGATGAAGAACCTATGAATCATAAGCATACTGTTGATTTGGTTGACAGAATCATTGAAGACCTAATGGATTGTGATTTACCTTTTTGAGGCAAATTAAGAGTTCATGGTGGTGATTTTTGGAAAATTCTACCTGTTTCCCCAAAGGGTACACATTGTCAAATAGTTTATGAAAGTTTGGGGAATTCTACCATGGTTCTCTTGAGGAAAACACTCAAAATTTACACCAAAAAGAGTCCCCTAATTCATTATTTCTTCCAAAATTTTCTTCTAATAACTAACAAATCACAAGTTCAGAAAATTTAAAATATTAGTATTTATCTTCAAGATCAAGCTGTCACCCATGGGCAGAAATATGTTGAGTTTTTTCAAGATCAAGCATTCACCCATGGGCAGTTGTATGTTCAATTTTCAATTTTTTAATTCAGGAAATCAATTTGGGTAGTGGTTGAAACAAAAAATGAAGAAAGTATCCCATCTAAAACTGAAAAAATGGTTGACCATGAGGTATGGAAAATTATTCAGAACTGAAATTAAATGCCAAGATTCCCATTATATATAATTTTTTTGAATTTCTTGACCATTGAAATACTTGAGAAATTTATAATTTCATCATTTTTTTTAATCCATCTCCCAAATTTTCCACTGGATTAACATTATCTCAAATTTATTTTATTTTTTCATGTCAATTGTTTTATTTAAGTGGTTTACCATGAGGTGTTGAATTCTATCCATCACTGAAATCACATACTAAGATTTCCATGTTATATAATTTGTTTTAAATGCTGATTGGTTTAAATACTTGAAATATTTTTCACATCATTCTTTTTTTGTCCATTCCCCTAATTTCCCACTGGATCAAAATTATGTATTATTTAAAAAATATCATATCTGTTCCAACCATGCTGAAAATATAAGACATAATTCTTCAATACAAGGTATCTTGGCTGTTTAATACCTCTACAAATACATTTATAATGGACATGATTGTTTTAATGGTGATGTTGATGCAGATTTGGATGAAATAGACTATTTTAGGGATTCAAGAGGGTAAGCTCCTTCAGAGGCATTTTTGGGAGTTTTTTTCATTCAATTTTTTTTCTACCCAGCCTTCATTGTCATTCAAAAAAGTTATTCCAAATATGGAAGACACCAGAATGGGACTACCATTTCAATGAGGAGAAATCATACAAACTTTGACATTGATAATTCCTGTGGAGCATCTGACAATCCTTAAATTTTGGGAAAGTACCAATTCCACTTAAATGCAGAGATATATTCAGGTATCTTGGTTTTAAATATCTCCAAAAATGAATTTATAAGGGCTATGAAATTTATAATGTTGATGTTGGTGATTGTTTTGATTATATTGACTTATTTGGGGATTCAAGGTGGGTAGGCGTTCCAGAGACATTTTGAAGAGGTTTTTCTTTAAAGTTTTTTGCTACTTCACCTTCTTTTTCAAGGCCGTATATTCACCTTCTTTGCCAAATACAGGTTTTTTTTTAAACCAGATGAAGCCCCTAGATGAAGTAATTTGTCAAATATCCACACAAGGAAAAATTTTCTTACACAATATTCCAAAATAAATTCAATTGATAGTTTTGCAAGTACAATGAAATACTCAGACTTTGAATAATATTTCACATTCCATCTACTCAGAAAAAATTGCAGGAACTTTAAGATTGGTTATTGGATAAGGAGCATTTATACTGTTTTTCCTTCAGATTCAGAAACATAGTTTGTAATATTTTTGTTGAATAGTTCTGTTTATGCTATATCATTTAATAACCTAAAGCAATTAATGTAATTTCCTAGTAAAACTTCAGATTAATCTTTGTGCAAGTGTTTGCTTGAGTTAAAAAATCATTTAGAAATGAAAATTTGAGAAGATGGTGTGTAGATTCACCCTTTTGAGCTAAGAAATTTGATTGATATTGGCACTTTTTCAGCCATAAATCCAACTTTTCCCATGTAACTCTTGCATCAATTTCATGGTGGGAGCTTTGATTAATTATTGGATCACAGATCACAGGGTCCTCATCAGGTTTCAAAACCATGGAACAGAAATTTGAAAAGCCTTTCCTGATTTTCTGAAATTTGATCAAACAGTAGAGGTTACAAAAATAATCAGGAAGTGGATTTTGGTTCAACATGAGGTGTTGAATTCTATCACCCACCAAAATTACGTACCAAGATTTTTTTAATTGCTTATCTGTTGAAATACTTGAACAATTGTTTATGTAATTATTTTTTTTAATCCATTCCCCTAATTTCACACTTGATTAAAATAATTTATTACTTAACAAATATTAATTAATTAAAAAAGGGTGATGATAAATTCACAGCTCAAATGAGCCGTGTACACAATTCATTTGAGCCGTGTAGAGCTCCACACGGCTTGATTGTGGTTGGGCTGTACTCCACGTGGCCCAGGACTGCCGTGTGGTGTCCACACAACTACATATAAGCCATGTGGGGCTCTACACGGCTTGAATGCAGTTTTGTAGTTGTGTGGCACAAATACAAGTCTTGTGGCCCCCCCCCAAAAAAAACTAAAAAGTAAAAAGTAAAAAGTAAAAATAAATAAAAACAAAAAAACAAAAAAACTGAAGACAACCAACCGGTTGCCTTGCAGCTTGACTAGCCCTAAAGTAAAAGGGCCAAAAATACAAGAAGTCTTTTTACAAGCCCTAAAGTAAAAGTACAAAAAAATACAATTCTTTTGAACAGCAAAAAAGTACAAGAAGCCTTTTGACCAGCCCTAAAGTAAAGGTGCCAAAAAAAAATTTTGTTGACCAGCCCTAAAGTAAAAACACCAAAAAAAAAACAAGTTCAACTTGTGTTAAGCTGATCCCATCACAACCTTAACTACAAGTTAAGCTTGTGATGGGATCAGCCCAACACAAGTTGAACTGACTTACCATTAAAATCTCATTCAAAACACTCATCACAATGGTGTTAACTCAAAACACTCAACAAAATGATGTTCAAAATGTGATAACCCTTTATACTAATAGAATTACAAGATCAGCATCAGAACCAAATGCAAATGATGAAATTAATCTATAAGTTAGAATATATCTCAATTTGATCTTTGACGTGATCAACCAAACAAGCTGCTGTTTTAGAAACCAAGGAATGGGGTTTAGAAACTATGGGCGGGATTGGAATTACATCTCCCTTAAGTAAAAGCTGCACCCAATGTTTATTGTTAAAAAAAAATGAACATAGTACCTAATTGTTCTTTTAAACCCACTTTCATAGGATTAAAAGTACAACATGAATCCAATGGAATTAAAAATATTGGTCTTTCATAAGTATCAGCTATTATTTGACCCATATCTAACTTTGAAAGCCATTTTGAAGATGGAATATTTTCATTTATTTCATTGAAATCAAGTCTTTTTTCTATCTTTTCAACGTCTTTACTGCCACCAAGGATCTTAGCATAGCACATCTTATTTTTCCTCAATGTTTCAACCATTTATTTCTGAACTTTAAACAATTTATGCTCATCATACCCAAGTTATTTAGCAATGACTCTAAAACCACAATTTCCATCACCAACCGGATCCCAAACCCCACCCAAGAACTTATTTAAGTTCTTGGGTATTTGATTGAGGTAATCCACTTCCTCAAATCAAAAAGCTGTTAGCCCAAATTCTAAACTCATTAAAGGATTCAACACTCACCATAGATGAGCTTCTGTTTGACTCATCAGATGTGGTCCAACAGTCCCACATAGTATGTTTTGATCCCAAATTTGGGTTGATGAAACCTAAATGTGGTCCAGGGGGGCGCAAAAAGTTTGGCACAACCCCTGGGGGGGCCATATGGGGCCATACACCCCCCAGAAACGGCTCAAGTCTGCCATGGATGGGGGTACATGGCTTGAATACGCTGTGTATGGGGGTATACGGCTTGAATACGCCGTGTATGGGGGGTATACCTCTTCCTGGGGGTTGCACATGCTTGAGAAGGCCCCTTGGGCGCGTGTAGATGCGTCCAAAACGCCCGCACACGCGTTTTGGACGCGTTTATGGGCCCCCATGCGTCCATTAGGATGTGTAGGGCCCAACACAACTCCCACACGGCGGGGAGTCATGAATTTATCATCACCCATTGAATAATATCACATCTGTTCATTTTAATTCCTTTTTATTCAATCCATCCCCAAAATTGGGGGGAAAAGACTAGTCTATCTCTACTATATACTAAAAATATTGGGTTTTGCATCCTTGGCAAACACAGGCGTCATTTACCTCAGTTGTGCATTCTCCATTCAACTTACCAACCTTGAGGATGCAAAATGTGCATCTGAATGTCAATTTTCTTTTTTCAATGTTTTTTTTTGAGTGTCCTCTTTTTTTTCCTCCATGTGTACTATACATCTATCTGCTCTTTGAATGTAATTTTTTTTTCAAGGTGTCCATTTTTTTCACTCCATGTGAATATATCTCAATGTTTTTTCTTTTTTTGAATGTAACTTATTCTTTTTTTTCTGAGTTTCTGTTGAATATATATATATATTTTAAGGTGTCTGCTTTTTTTTTACTCCATGTCAATATACATATTAGGGCGTAGCAGAGTTAAATATTTGAATGATTTGAAAATCTTATTTCAGGAAAATATCAATTTTTCAAGAAATATTTTTAGATAAAAATAAACAATGAATCAGTGGTTTTAACTTAAAAAAAATGAAATTTTGAAGAAAAAAATGGATAGGCCTGAAATCACCCAATTAATTTCTTTGAAATTTTTCACTCTGATACACCCTATTTCTGCATGTATTTACTTATACATAAGGTTTGTTCTGCTTTGTAACAGAGGGATTTCACCAACAGGAAAACATTCAGTTTAAGATCAAGGAGCTGCAAGGTATGTAACAGACAACAGTGTAACAGGGGGGTGTGAAGAAGGAGAAAACCTCCAGTGAAACATCAAAAAGCTGCAAGATATGTTACAGAAAACAGTTTAACTGGGGGATGTAACCAAGTAGATCAACAATAGTGTGACTTCTACATAAATACAACTTGCTATTGCATTTCCTAATCTTGACACACCACAAGCTACATTTTTTATATCCTTGATTCCTCTGCATAAAACAACCATGAGTGATTTTACAAATATACATAGAATAAACTCTTCAGTTTCTTTCATGGTGCTTCAAAATGAATCAAACCACTCACATCCTCATGAAATTCTTCATAATTCTCATTACCATCACTTGAGAAGTCCAACCACATATGATCATCCTGATCTTAATAATCAATTGTTTCTCAACTCCCAACTCATGATTTTGTTATAGTTTGATCACCATCCAGACAATATTCTGTTTCATTGAAATTTTTTTCTATCCCACCTTCATTGTCTGTAAAAAAATTTATTCCAAGTATAGAAGAAACCTGAATGGAACAATTTTTTCACTGAGGAGGAATCATAAAAAATTTTCATTTATGACTACTTTGGGGTTCCTCACAATCCTTAGATTTTTGCAAATTACCAATTCCACATCAATGCACAGATTTGTGAAGGAATCATGGCTATTAAATACCTCTACAAGTAAATTCATAAGGTCTATGCTATTCTTACTGTTGATGTTGATGCAAATTTGGCTTAAATAGACTAATTTAGGGATACACAAGATGAGTAGCTCCTCTAGAGACATGTATTGTTAACTTTCCATAAATACTCCTAATATGTGGACTCTTACGCTCACCCCTCAACGGGGAACCATTGTCTGACCTTGCGCGCGCTCCACCTTACCCCGGAACGGGGAATCCCCGAATGTCTTGCTCTCTCATCTTAACTTCCAATTCTCAATCTCTTCTTTGGTTGACCAGTAGATTGTCTACTTTCTTCTTCTGGTTCTTTGTCTCTCAATCTCCTTCTCCCAGTTAGTTTCCTTCTCATCAAACCTCTTCTTCTCATTCTGTCCTATCAACCTACAATCACAAGCCCTACAATTGCAAGCCCTTCAACAACAAGTCTCTGACTTCCCATCTCCTCAACTTCCATCCTTATCTGATCTGATCACGCCTCAACCTCTCACTCAAACCCAAATAGCCAACTTTTCTTTGACCGTTGATTGTGGTCTAACTTGTATGGTTTTCTTTCCATTCCTTGTCATCTTGTTTGTGTGATCTCTAGTTTCTTATTTCCTTTCCGCTACTTTGTCTAGCCGCTGGTTTTGTGTCTTCTAAGAAATTTAAAACTATTTCATCACGGTTAAAAGCTGAAGATCTACAAGCAAACTAAATCAGCAAGACATGAACAAACCAGTGGGAGGAAATGACTATTTCCATCAAGTGGCACTCAAGGCATCTGTCAACGCTATACCCCCTTTGAAAGAAGAGAATTTCTCTATATGGCAAGACAAGATGCTTATGCTATTCTATCTCAAAGATATCAAGGAGGCTATTACTCGGAACTCTGGTCCAATCTCAACAAAACAAGATCGCAAAATACAAGCAATCATCCTCTCAAAACTCAACAGTACAACACATGCCAATGTCGTCAACTCCTCTAATATCACTTCTTCAAAACTTTTATGGGCAGATATCACTCAAAGATTTGTGTCTTCAGAGACAGCAAATTGAGCTAGGGTATTGAATTACTTCCTTCATTTGGCATTCAATGAAAACGCCATTGAAGGATTTATCACTGAAATGCGGAAGGCCATCACAAGAATGACGGACGTTGGCATAGAACTACCTAAAGATATACTAGCTTATCTTGTAATATTCAAATTTCCCCCCATCCTTGAAAACCTTAAACAACAAATTATGCATGTTGAAAAAAATTTGACTACGGATGTTGTTTTCAGTCACCTCACTAAATACAGTAACGAGAGGAAAGCTCAATGAACCACAACCAAATACTCAACTGACGTCTCTCTGGTTGCTACTAAAACTCGAAGTAATAAAGACGAGAAAAGGACCAAAATGAAATGTCAAGAGGGATAGCACAACCCCAACGCTCCTCATCCAGAATCTTTGTGCTTTCACCTACATCCTCAGATCACTCTGGACTGGTGGATTGAACAACAGAATGATTGGAAAAACAAGACAAAAAGAACTCCTACAATAAATTACCATGCTCTACTTACCTTGTGGATCAACGCAGACAATACCCCTAACCTTCTTCTGGACTTGGGAGCAAATATTCACATCTTCAACAATCTGAAGTTCTTCTCTACCATCAAACTCCAGGATGAACCGGATGAAATCAAGATGGGAAAATTGGAAGCTAGTCTGAAGATACGTGGCACGGGAACGGTCAAGCTAGAATGGAGTGACTCGGTAATCACCCTCAAAGATTGCGCGTACGTTACGGACATTGTTGTCAACTTAATTAGCCCCGGACTCTTATCCAAAAAGGGGTGCTCCCTTTCTCAAGTTCGCGACACATTCTCCGTGGTCCAAAATAACCAACTCGTGCTGAAAGGCTTAATTCGAGACAATCTATTTTTTGTCAAAAGACCCCAATCTGCTGAATCATACCAAACTGCAAACCTTTCAAATCTTCTGCCTGGATCAACTCTTCCTCTTCTTGATATCCATCAGATGTGCGGACACGCTTCTCTCTCTACTCTCAAACCTCTGATAAAAGACCTCTATACCAATGAGGAAATCAACAGTTTCCAATGCAATAGTTGTGTGAAGAGTAAGATTACAAGATCTCCATTTTCCGGCTCCTCTACCCCTGCTAGCAAACCCCTAGACAGAATTCACCTTGACTTGGTTGGTCCTATCAGTCCTCAATCTAAAGCCGGTCATCAACACCTTCTTACTCTGGTCAATAATTACACCAGCTACTTAGCTGCTTTTCCCCTTAAAACCAAAGATGAAACACCTGAAACTATCATCAGTATTCTTGAAACCAAGTATAAGAGGTTAAATTACTACCCTTCCAAAATATTCTCAGATAAAGGTACTGAATTTACCAATTCTACCCTCAAGGACTTTGCTAAGAAGAAACATATTAAACTCCAGATGTCTGAACCCTACCACTCCCAACATAACGGACAAGCAGAAAGGGCAAATAGAACTATAATAGATTCCGCACGAGCCACATTCTCCTCATCCCGACTAGCAAAGAATTACTGGCACATTGTTGTACGCAGTTGTTGCTTCATGCTCAAGCAGATCCTGAGAGAAGGTATTCAATCTTCTCCCTGGGAACTTATGTTTGGTAAGAAACTTCCCACTAATTATCTAAAACCCGTAGGCTCTTCTGCTATATATCTCGCCAATTGACTCCAGAAAGGTCGCAAATTCGACGAGAAAGGTCTCAAAGGAGTGTTGGTTGGATTTAGTCCCACCTTCCACTCATATCTAATCCTCAACTTGCTTGGCGGAATCATCAAAACAAAACACGTCAAGTTTCTTAAAAATCGCCTAAACAACTTCCCTTTTTTGGAGTCTCTCGGATCAGACATCTTCTCTCAGCCTGGCTTAGATTCTAACGAGAATGACTGCTCTTCCATTGATAAACAATACTCAATCCAAGAACCTGACTCCCAACTAATTGAATCCGATTCAGATCAAGATGAAATTCAATCATCCAATTCTCAAATCTCTGATTCCAATCCTGTTGCCATACCTGAACCACCCACTAGAGAGATAAACCTAAGACCTAGACGTGAAATTCGGAAACCACAGAGATACAGGTTTCATCACTATTATGAACCCCCTTCATACAAAGCTTCTCGGAAGTGCCCCAAATGGCCCAAATGGAAAACAGCATCAGAAGAAGAACTCACCTCTATTGAAGCTCAAGAAGTCTGGGAAGAGTATTACGACAAACCCGACAATATCTTGAACACTACCTGGGTGTTCAAGGTGAAGGAGAACTGTCACGGGGAACCAGTTAAGTATAAAGCCCGCCTATGTGTTCAGGGTTTTGATCAGATCCAAGGCGTGGATTTCAACGAAACCTGGGCACCGACCGGCAAACTGGGATCTTTTTGACTTGTGCTCATCTACGGACTCAAGAACAAGATGTCCTTCACTCAATTTGACGTGAAGGGGGCCTTTCTGCATGCTCCACTAAACGAGACCGTGATAATCAGGACCCCTGAGGGCTCTGCTTGAAAATTGCCTTATCTCAAATTAAACAAATCACTATATGGTCTTTGGAAATCTCCAAAAAATTGGTACAAGACTCTTACTGGATGGATCAAATCACAAGGTTTCCACAAATCAACCAGTGATCCGTGTTTGTATCTAAACCCAAAATTGGGAGAGGTCATTTAATTTCACGTCAATGACCTCATCCTTGTAGGAAAATTGGACGACTTTGCTACAAACTTCTTGAAAAGGTTCTCAAACTCAGCCTGTCACTCTCCAAATACCATTCTCGGAATGCTATTGGAAATCAAAGGTGATAAGATTCATTTGAGTCAACCTAAACACATCTACCGGGGGCTGGAAGAATTGGGACTTACTGACTGTAAGACTATCAACTCTCCTCTCACTCAAAATCATCATCTTGAACCAGCCTCCAACAAAGACCATGCGGAGTTCTCTCAGCTCAACATCAACTACCGATCAGCCATTGGACTCTTGAATCATCTCTCTCAATACACCCGGCCCAACATATCTTTTGCCATATTGAGTCTAGCTAGGCTTAACACTAAACATGGTCTGACACATTGGAAGGAAGTGCGCAAGGTGTGGAAGTATTTGAAAACAACAAGAAATCTCAAATTAAAGATTGAATACAACTCATCAAAAGAAATTATATCTGGGTACAGTGACGCTACTTGGGGAGACAAACCTACCTCTCGCAAGTCTCAGACGGGGTATATCATATTGCATCACGGCAGTCTGGTCGTTTGGAACTCATTGAGACAGAGGAATATAACCTACTTGTCAACAGAATCAGAATTAAATGCAATGCTGGACTGCTACCTTAAATTGAAATGGATCACTCACCTCATCAGCAAAATAGATCCCTCTACCAAGGTAAAACCTACGATACATATAGATAATAAAGGATTGGATGATAAAATAAAAAAATTTGGCTCCCACTCTAAATCCCGCCACATTGACATCAAAACTAAAGGGCTGCGCGAAGACTTCTCCCTATCCAAATTCAACCTTATTCTTGTCCCTACAGAGAAGATGATAGCAGAACCTTTGGCTAAGGCCACTTCCATCGGCGCCCTTAAGCTTCTACAACAGACCATTTTCACCAATTCCTCTGTTTCCTGAATTTCTCCTCTTACCAGTCACGGAGGGTTTTAACTTTCCATAAATCCTCCTACTACGTGGACTCTTACGCTCACCCCTCAACGGGGAACCATTGTCTGACCTTGCGCGCGCTCCACCTTACCCCGGAACGGGGAATCCCCAAATGTCTTTCTCTCTCATCTTAACTTCAAATTCTCAATATCTTCTTTGGTTGACCAGTAGATTGTCTACTTTCTTCTTCTGGTTCTTTGTCTCTCAAACTCCTTCTCCCAGTTAGTTTCCTTCTCATCAAACCTCTTCTTCTCATTCTGTCCCATCAACCTACATTCACAAGCCCTACAATCGCGAGCCCTTCAACAACAAGTCTCTGACTGCCCATCTCCTCAACGTCCATCCTTATCTGATCTGATCACGCCTCAACCTCTCACTCAAACCCAAATAGCCAACTTTTCTTCGACCGTTGATTATGGTCTAACTTGTATGGTTTTCTTTCCATTCCTCATCATCTTGTTTGCGTGATCTCTATTTTCTTATTTCCTTTCCGCTACTTTGTCTAGCCGCTGTTTTTGTGTATTCTAAGAAATTTAAAACTATTTCATCATGTATCAGGGTTTTTCATTCAAAGTCTTTGCTACTTCAACCTCTGTTTCAAGGCTGAATATCCATCTTGCTGTTCAAAAAAAGGTTTTATTTGAACCAGATGAAGTCATTAATGAATTTATTCAAAGATCAAAACAATAAATAATATTCTTAAACAATAGTTCAAAATAAAGGCAATTGATATTTTTGCAAGTACTATGGAATATTTAGACTTTTCATCATACTGCACATTTCATCTACTCACAAAAGATTGCAGGCACTGTCAGATTGGTTATTTAAGCAGCAGAATTTATACAATCCAACCTGAAGATTTATAAAGTTAGGTTCTCCAATTTTTGTTAAATAATTCTGCTGGTGCTACTTCATTCAATAACCTAAAGCAAGTCAACAGAATTTCTGATGAAATTTCCACAAATGAATCTTTTTCAATGTTTTTACTTGAGCAAAATCATCATATAGAAGCATAAATGCAAAAATCTGATCAGCAGATTCATCATCTCAAGCCAAAAAAGATTTTTGGAATGCTATTTGCACTTTTTCTGCCAGAAATCTCACTTTTCCCATGGAATTCATGCTTTAATTTATTGGTGGAGGCTTTAACTGATTCTTGGATCACACATCAAAGGGTCCTCAAAAAACAAAATATCACATGAATCAACTAAATCATCTTCCAAAACCACAGAACAAAAGTCAGAAACACCTTTCCTGAGTATCCAAAATGTGATAAAACAGTGGAGGTTACAAGAATAAAAAGGAAATAAAATCTTGAATAAGATCAAATGTTTCTATAAATGAATCAGATTTTCAAAAGATTCATCTTCTTGATAATAGGAAGAGGAGTTCATTTGAGCTCATATCAAATGCATGCAGATTCATCTTAGCCCTCTTAATTATTTATTCATGATCCTGGTGGGTGAGATGAAGAACCTATGACTCATAAGGATACTGTTGAGTTGGTTGACAGAATCATTTAAGACCTAATGGATTGTCATTTACCTTTTTGAGGCAAATAAAAATTTAATGGTGGTGATTTCTAGCAAATTCTGCCTGTTTCTCAAAGGTCTATACATCTTCAAAAAAATTTATGAAAGTTTGGGGAATTCTAACATGGTTCTCTTAAGAAAAAAACTAAAAATTTACACCAAAAAGGGTCTCCTAATTCATTATGTCTTCCAAAGGTTTCTCCTAATAACTAAAGAATCAAAATTTGAGAAAATTTAAAATATTAGTATTTATCTTTAAGATCAGGTCTTCACCCATGGGCAGGTATATGTTGGATTTATCAAAGATCAAGCATTCACCCATGGGTAGTTATATGGTGAATTTTCAAGGTTTTGATTGAGAAGTTCAATGTGGGTGGTGGTTGAAACAAAAACTGAAAAATTTATCTCATCTTCTAAAAAAATGGTTTACCATTAGGTATGGAACACTGTCCAGAACTGAAATTAAATGCCAAGATTTACATTATATATAATTTTCTTGAATTGCTTGACCATTGAAATACTTGAGAAATTTATAATTTCATAATTTTGTTTTAATCCATCTCCCAAATTTTCCACTGGATTAAAATTATCTCAAATTTATCTTATTCTTTCATGTCAATTGTTTTATTTAATTGGTTTACCATGAGGTGTTTAATTCTATCCATCACTGAAATCACATACCAAGATTTCCATGTTATATAATTTGTTTTGAATGCTTATTGGTTGAAATGCTTGAAAAATTGTTCACATCATTCTTTTTTTATCCATTCCCCTAATTTCCGACTTGATCAAAATTATTTATTATTTAAAAAATATCATATCTGTTCCAACTTTGCTGAAAATAGAAGACATAATTCTTTGATACAAGGTATCTTGGCTGTTGAATACCTATAAAAATACATTTATAATGGCCATGATTGTTTTAATGATGATTTTGTTGCAAATTTGGATGAAATAGACTATTTTAGGGATTCAAGAGGGTAAGCTCTCTCAGAGGCATTTTTGGGAGTTTTTTCATTTTTTCCTATCCAGCTTTCATTTTTATTAAAGACTGTTATTCCAAATATAGAACACACCAGAATGGAACTAACATTTCACAGAGGAGGAATCATAAAAACTTTGACATTGTAAATTGCAGTGGGATTTCTTACAATCCTTAAATTTTGGGAAAGTACAAATTCCACTTAAATGCAGAGATATATGCAGCTATATTTGTTTTTAAATACCTCCAAAAATAAATTTGGAGGGGCTAGGATATTTATATTGTTGATGTTGGTGCTTATTTGGATTATATTGACTAATTCAGGGATTCAAGGTGGATAGATGTTCCATCAACATATTGAAGATGTTTTTTTCTAAATTCTTTGCTACTTCACCTTCTTTTTTAAGGCTGTATATTCATCTTTTTTTACAAATACAGGTTTTTTTCAACCAGATCAAGCCCTGGATGAAGTTTTCAAATATCCACACAAGGGAAAAATTTTCTTACACAATATTTAAAAATAAATTGAATTGATAGTTTTGAAAGTACAATGAAATATTTGGACTTTAAATAATATTTCACACTGCATCCACACAGGAAAGATTGCAGGCAATTAAAGATTGGTTATTGGATAAGGAGCATTTATACTGTTTGTCCTGTAGATTCAGAAACATAGTTTCTAATATTTTTTTGAATAATTCTTTTTATGCTACATCATTCAATAAACTACAACAAGTAATGGTTTTCTTATGACAAATTCAGATTAATCTTTGTGCAAGTGTTTACTTGAGCAAAAAAATCATTTAGAAATGAAAATTCAAGAAGATGGTGTGTGGATTCACCCTTTTGAGCTAAGAAATTTGTTTGATATAGGCACTTTGTCAGCCATAAATCCAACTTTTCCCATGTAACTCTTGCATCAATTTCATGGTGGGAGCTTTGATTAACTATTGGATCACAGATCACAGGGTCCTCATCATGTTTCAAAACAATTGAACAGCAATTGGAAAAGCCTTTCCTGATTTTCTAAAATTTGATCAAACAGTAGAGGTTAGAAAAATAATCATCTGACAATCCTTAAATTTTGGGAAAGTACCAATTCCATTTAAATGCAGAGATATATTCAGGTATCTTGGTTTTTAAATATCTCCAAAAATTAATTTATAAGGGCTATGACATTTATAATGTTGATGTTGGTGATTATTTTGATTATATTGAATAATTTGGGGATTCAAGGTGGGTAGGTGTTCCAGAGACATTTTGAAGAGGTTTTTCTTTAAAGTTTTTAGCTACTTCACCTTCTTTTTCAAGGCTTTATATTCATCTTCTTTGCCAAATACAGGTTTTTTTTAAACCAGATGAAGCCCCTAGATGAAGTTTGTCAAATATCCACACAAGGAAAAAATGTTCTTACACAATATTCCAAAATAGATTCAATTGATAGTTTTGCAAGTACAATGAAATACTCAGAGATTAAATAATATTTCACATTCCATCTACTCAGAAAAAATTGCAGGAACTTCAAGATTGGTTATTGGATAAGGAGCATTTATACTGTTTATCCTTCAGATTCAGAAACATAGTGTGTAATATTTTTGTTGAATAATTCTGTTTATGCTACATCATTTAATAACCTAAAGCAATTAATGGAATTTCCTAGGAAAACTTCAGATTAATCTTTGTCCAAGTGTTTACTTGAGTAAAAAAATCATTTAGAAATGAAAATTAAAGAAGATGGTGTGTAGATTCACCCTTTTGAGCTAAGAAATTTGATTGATATTGGCACTTTGTCAGCCATAAATCCAACTTTTCCCATGTAACTCTTGCATCAATTTCATGGTGGGAGCTTTGATTAATTATTGGATCACAGATCACAGGGTCCTCATCATGTTTCAAAACCATTGAACAGCAATTGGAAAAGCCTTTCCTGATTTTCTAAAATTTGATCCAACAGTAGAGGTTACAAAAATAATCAGGAAATGGATTTTGGTTTAACATGAGGTGTTGAATTCTATCACCCACTTAAATCACATACCAAGAGTTTTTTTACTTGCTTATCTGTTGAAATATATGAACACTTATTTATGTCATCATTTTTTTAATGCATTCCCCTAACTTCACATTTAAAATAATTTATTACTTAAAAAATATCACATTGGTTCATGTTAATTCCTTTTTATTCAATCCATCCCCAAATTTGGGGGCAAAAGACTCGTCTATCTATCTATAACTATAAAAAGATTGAAAAACTTCCCACACCTCACCCGGCGTCGAGGTCCTCAAATTTCTATTCATTTGTCGATGACAATGTATATGTACCTCTTGCATTGACACCTGGCAAATTCAATACTGCACAGGGCAGAACCACACCGGGAAAATGCCATGCCCCCCCCCCCAATTTGGGGCAATTATACACTAGTCTATCTATAAATATAAAAAGATTGAAAAACTTCCCGCACCTCAGCCGACGTCGATGTCCTTGGGTTTGTATTCATTTGCCGACATTATGCACCTCTTGCATTGACACCGGGCAAATTCAATACTGCACCGGGCAAAGCCCATACCGCACCGGGCAAATGCTGTTGGCCAACCTGTAGGTAGGTACTCTCCCAGCCGCAGCGCGGCATATAAATAGTCCAAAAACACCTGAGAGATTCCTTCCTCATGCAATGAAAGATTGTCACACAACAAATGCCATGCCTCCTCCAATTTGGGAGCAATTATACACTAGTGTATATGTATTCATCTTGTTTCAATCTTTGAAATAACCACCACGGGTGAGAAGGTGAAATGACAAGACAAGTTAGAAAGAAAAGACGCGAATAAGGAGCAAGCACGCAAATGATCACCTGGTGGTGATGAGAAGAGTAACTAGAGATGACGAGAAAAGAAAGAAAGGGACACAGAGGAAGGACAACATGACTGCTATTTAAGTACAGTACGCGCTCCATTCTCACATGCCATGATTTTCCTCCTCCTCACCTTTCATCTCTGGTTTCCGCAGCTCCTGTAGGTCTCAATCTTCACACATCTCATATCAAATAAAGGCACTCCTAGAGCCCTGGTTGAGGTTACAATTTCTTTCTCTCAAGCTTCACTCCCTTGAGTAAAAGGTCTCGGTGCTTCTATCCGGCACATCTTGTGAGGCTACATACAAGAGCGCTATGTATAACAACACATATATCGAGATTATGATACTGACAGGCTCATAGTGTGGTTTGTGGTTTAAGGTTTGTTTACAATTTGTAGTATGTTTCAAGTGTATACACGCAAAATATGAGACCGGAGCATCTGTGAGAACAATGAAAGATTAATTAGAGGACAAAGCGATCGTTCTCAATAGATGATGTGGAGGTTTGCAGAGTGCCAAAATTACTGGCTTCATGCGTCGGGAGATAGGATCGGCGAGATGGGGCGAGCTTAAGTGTGCGCCTTAACGACAGACATCAGAATTAGTCTCACAAGGCCACGGAGAACGATGCAACAATCAAACCGGGTGAATGAGGGCTCACCGGGGCAGGGGTGCTCTTGTCGGAACTGCCAGGGGCAGTCACTGGGTTGGCAGAGGAGGGGATCTGGTTAGCGTTGAGGGCTGGGGTATCCTGGGGGTTTGAAGGATCCTTTTTATCACTAGCAGGGTCAGAGGGAGTAGTGCCAGCTTTGGAAGCCTGTGCAGAAAATAGGAATGAGCGCGAGATAAATACCCATGAAACAAATTAGCTCTGATCGGGTCAACTGTTCACACGGACACATGTTATCCGTGCATCAACTTACGGCTGCTACAGACTGGGCACCTTCCGTAGGGTTGGAGTTAGGGGCAGCAGAACTCTTGTCAAGAGAATTCGAGTTCGCCGCCCCTCCAATTGAGCTCTTGTTATCACCTGATCCAACTTTTTCAGGCGAACTAACTGGGACATTGGGTGGTGTTAGTGTGTCCTTGGTTGGAGCTGGGTCGGTCAGGAATCGGTTAACATCTGACGCAAGAGGCTGGTCGTCAGATCGGCGCTCGGCTCTGAGGTTGACATTCCGCTTGGATTTATCGCTGGCACTGTCGGCGACCCCCGGGACCTCGGTGGGTGCACTCAAAGCATCAGGCGACGAAGCAGGCCTTGCGGAGGATGGTCCGATGACAATTGCCACGGCAAATACCAAAGCGAAGAGTGTCTTCAGAGCTTGCATCCTGTTTAGTGGTGTGGCTTGACTACTATGTACGCAAGTTCTGAAGGCGCGACTAAGAGGCTAGCACTTGGATGACAAGAAGGCTGGGCGAGGCAAAACCTGATCCTGATGCGCAAGCGATGCGGGGAACGTGGATTGGTGAGCATTCTGGGGGGTGGAAGTGGCCCGGTTTATATGTTCTGAGCCAACAACAGGGTGGCCTCTTCTGTAGGGCCATTCTCAACTTCCAGCGTTGCGATTCTCAACGTCCACTGCTCTGCGACTGAGATCTGCTTTGATGTTTTGGTCGTAGGGCAGATTCGGCTTCGGAGGAGCGGTTGCTTCTGCATTCCGGTTCTTGTTCCAAATATTTATTGGGAACATTAGTAGTATTCAGTAACATCATAGAAGCAATCGTTCTCTATTCTTTCTCATCAGTCATCAGCCATGAATTGAAATGTTGGGCACATCAGTGGAGATGTTCCCACCCTCCTCTCATTGAGTTGGATGTTGACCTTCGGGATGATGCAGTCATGGCCCACCTTAGAATTATTACTAGTATCAGTCGGCCGCGTCTTGCGTCTAGCTGATCAGCATGCTTCTGGTTCACCCGCCAGTGCGATGTAGACCGACGGCGAGAGTCCAAACATTGGTATGTGCTCGGGATGGCAACTGATCAGTGGTTACTTTTAAAACTTGCCGTCGGATAATGCTTGATCCGCTTATCAACTTTACGCTACCTGACAGATCCCTCAAGGTCTCCAACTCCCCAGGCCATTGGACAACGTCAACCAAAAAGAAGTATTTCGTGCCCGCCGGCAAGAGAGCCAACAGGCTACTTGATGACAAGCAAATACATAATTGGGGGTCTTCAATGTAAGCTTCACACCCCTTCGCTGCCTAGGACAAGTAGTGCCGGTTGAAAAAAAAAACATCGTCCTAAAAAAGAAAAAAAGAAAAACACCCCCCTCCCCTTCTGAATAAACCTTGTGTTGCCAACTCCGCACATCACACTGCAATCAGCTACTTTGTAATGGTCCGATCGAGGGGACAGAGTTCAGATATAACTACAGGCTGTGCCCAAAGACTACCACCCATCACCAGGGGGAAAACAGAGGCACATGCTAGCATGTGCCTCCCTGTAATGTTGATGTTACTGAAAGAAATAACTCTGGCCTAACTGGAGGTTAAGCAAACCATATCTCAAAAATAAAAAAATGTAACTCTTTTCCAACCAACAACAAATTCAGTTCTGATTCTGATACAATGCACATGCATTCCAGGTTTAACAAAGGTCATTAGCTTCAAATTTCCAGGCAATTAAATTAAGACTATGCACAAGGAAAACAATAAAAAATGAAGCATAATTATGAAAACTAATCATTTTGGTTGTGCCCTTAACCAGGCCTTGAATTTATTCTATCATGCCAAAAAAAATCAACTGGTTTTTGAATTTATCCCGTCTTTTGGATTTACTTACCAAGTACTCAATTTTATCATTGAAAAGACCAGATGGGGGCATCAATGGACTGCTTTAATTGAGGCAGGAAGATGACTTCTAAATTTTTGATTCAAAATTATTCATGGAACCCATCTTTTATCAAAATATCTTCAAGCTTCCAACATTCAGAAGTTGATTTTAACTTGCTCACTTATTAGAAATTTCACCAAGCTTAAAAAATTTTGACAGGAATAATCCAACAGAAAATTAAAAAAAATAAATCAAACTGAATCTCAACCAGTGGAAGGCTTTTTCAATGCTTGTACACCCTCAATCCACTTTAAGTTTCATCCCAAGCCTATTTGATATTTTCTATTTTTTTTCTGCCAGCTCTTTTTTCATTATTATTTAAAAAAATGTATAAAATCATTCATTGATCTATTTAAATTCAGTTTTGTGTGACCCAAGGATTCATAAAAAAAAATATTCATAGAAGGGCACCAGCTTGAATCAAACCAAATCATAATGCTTTTGGACTAAGATTTCATCCCAAAACCAAAAATTTAATTTATTTGGAGTTGTTGTTGGACCGGAAAATTTTTAGTTATTATTAATGCTGGTCAAAAAGGGGGCAATCTTCAAAAGTTCATTTTTTGAATCAATTGACCCACCAGATCAAGGACCAATTTAAACATGAAAAAATTCAACACAAATGAAAGGTTGATTTTTTAAAACAACTTGAATTAATTTGGAATACCACCACCCAAAGAAAATTCACATGGGGAATTATTCAATATTAAGTTGTTTGTCATATTTTTTGATTTTATGGCTGCCACATTCTTTCCAAATAATTTTGATTGATCTGGAGTATGATTTAATGGCAAAAAGAAATTTGAAACCAATTTTGAAGAAGGTGTTGGAGCCATGCACAAGAATTCTGTGGAAAGAAATTGTGTGCTACACTAAATTTCTGCAACAACTCTGCCCCTGTACCAGATACTTGTCTAGTTGCTTGAGTTACAATACCTGCTCTGCACCCTAATCCTGCCTCTGCATTCTACAGGCTCTTCCTTTGAATAATGCACAATAAAATAATGATAAAAAAAATGTGGACTTCCCAACAAGTTCTGCACTGAACTATTCTTTTGCTAAGACTCCGAGTTACTTCTAAGAAATAATTCTTTTGGAATACATAAAGACACTCCAATAATAAGGTGCACCTATGAAAAAATCCTTAATTTCTCCAATGCTATGATAAAGAATAAATTTTTTTCCATGCTGTAATGATTCTATCCCCTTCCTAATATAAAAATCCCCTAATATATACAAACCAAAAGACAAATCTAAGCAAAAGAAGAAAACAAAGAACAACTTCCCCTGCGCCACCTCTCTAACACGTTGTGGTGGTCTTTTATAGACGCAAGTTGGAATAGGCTGCGCGCTGCGCGCTCAGCAGTAGCGGCGGGCTCAGCAGGGGAAGCGCGCTCAGCAATGGGTGCGGGTTTGCCGCAGAAAGTCGCGCTGCGGGCTCAGAAGCAGTCAAATTGGGCTCAGCATCTGGAGAAGTGGGATGGACGGATTGTGCGCAGATCAGGCATTGCAAGACGCGGATCCGGGTCTTGCGGATATATCTTGGATATCTGGAATGGCGCATCAGGCAGATATGGACATGCGCAGGGGGCTCCAAGTTGGGCGCAGCGCAAGGCCACACCATGAGAAGGACAAACCGGGTGGACGTAATGGAAGGCAGGTAATACGGTGTGGTGTCAATTTATAGACACGGATTGGGAACTGCGTCGCGGCTGCGCGCTCAGCATTGGGGGCAAGCGGGCTCAGCACTAGGGTATGCAGAGTGCTCAGCAGCGGCAGCTGTTGGATCAGCAGCAGCCGCTGTTTGGCTCCGCACCTGGTGGACGGGTCGGGCTCAGCATTAAATGCGGCGTGGGCGGAGATCCTCCCCGGAGATTGGATTCGTAAGGTAGTGCGCTCGACTAGGTTTGCGGGCGCGCCGGTTTGGATATGTAGGGGCAGAGCAATCCGCGGGCTATGAAGGAACGGATGGAGCGCGCGCTTGCGCGCGCGGATCATGCCGGATATTACCAAACACCCACGACAGGCACGGAAGAACGGATACGGACAGGCGCGGGGGGCTCCAATTAGGGCGCGGTGCAAGGACCACGTCATGAGAAGGACAAACGGGATGGGCGGAACGGCGTACGGACGACGGGGGAGTTTGGTATGGAGGAGGTGGGGAGAGGAGGCTAGGGTTTCTGTTTTGGGATTGTTTTCTGTTTCCTTGTCATACTGTCATTTGCGCGTGTACTTAGGTTAGGGTTGAGGGGGAGGACTTATCCTCACTCCCAACTTTGGGTTAGAGGAGATGCATGGATGCGGAGGAGGAAGAATCACATCACATCATCAGATTGGATCACTCATCTCACCAGGAGATTAAAGGAACTCATACCGGATACACATCCAGGTGGAAAGTTCTTAGGATTGAAGGATTAGCGATTTCTCTCTCTCTCTACTTTTCTTTATCTCTTATCTCCTTATTTCTATTTCTCATTTGAGTGCGACTTTGGACATCCTCATCTCCTTTCAAACGCAGGGAACCATTAACTTCCAAACCTTGGGACAATTATAGGGGGATAACCTTTATTCTTTCCACATCTGGGGGTCTGGCCGGGAAGTAACCTTCCGTTTCTTGTCTTTCAAAGGTAACTGGGCGCAATGTCCTATTCATACCTCCCTACAGTCGCTCCTTCTTCTTCTTCTCCTTCTCCTTCCATCTCCGGGTCCGCTACTCCGACCCCACTCTTGTCTTCCATCCCTCCTCCTCCCCCTCCCTCCGCTTGACCCAGGACAAGCTACACCATTCCCCCATCAGTCTCCAGTGACCATGAACCCACTCATCCGGTTCGCATCAGGCCGCGCGACTACCCTCACATCCGATTCAAAACCGCGGATGTGGAGCAATTTATCTCAAGATACAAAGGTATTGCAGATGCGGAAGGTGCGTCGGAAGCTGATAAGGCCCGGCTTGTTTTCCTGTTCATTATGGACAAAGAGAAGCTCCGGGATGTGTAGGAAATGGAAGGCTACGAGAATCAAGATTGGCCAAAAGTGAAGGCGGAGATCCTAACACAGTGGGGTAGGCTCAAACCCCGGTTCCGGGAAAGTGATTTTGACCGCGTGGCCTCGGAGGCGAGCGCGCACGGAGGGGTCAGAAGGCGGGCGGAGCTGGCGGAGTACACCTTGACATTTGATCGGATCTATTGGTACTTGTCAAAGAACAAGGTGGTGGCGGGACAGACGGGGGCCATGAAACGCGCATTTATGGGAGGTTTAGGCGCTCAACTCCGGGCAAGGATGCAGCGGTATCTTTACGATCACAACTTGGTAAAGCGGTCATTGGACGGGAGCATTGCGCTCCTTCTGGAGTTGGCTGTCATTTGCCGGGCTGTGGAGAGTGAGCTCGACTTAGAGGAGCTTATCAAGGACACCGCTAAGTCCTTCCCAGTGGGACCGAAGAAATCTGCCCCCCAGGTTCCGGCTCCGGCGCAATTTGCGGCCCCAGTTCCACCTGCTTCCACGCGTGTTCCGGTTCCTCAACCCGCGCCAGCCCCTCCGGTAAGCGAATTGACGGAACTGATGAAGGACCTGAAGATCTGCATGAGCCGTATGGGCCAGCAGCAGCCGCAAGGGCCTCCACCTCACATGGTGGAAGGGCTTCGGCCGCCCGGTAACTTCGTGCCGAGGGGGTGCTTGTACTGCGGGGCAAACAGTCATTGGCAATTGGCGTGCGAGGAGCTTACAAAGGACCTCAGCGCGGGATTGGTTTGAACGGCGGGGATGGGGTACATGTTTCCGACGGGAAAACAGATTCCAATGGAGCCAAGCCAGCCAACCGCAATGCAGCAGGTGCGCACACGGGGTCAGGAGGCAGGAACAACGGCGCAAGCGTCACTGGGAATTGTTACCGGTCCCAGATCGTGGCAACCACCTTGGGTGGAAGCTGAGGTAAGGGTAGTGGCAACGGAAGAAAAGGTGGCGGTCCCCGATAAAATGGAGGTGGACGCAAAGGAGCGACCCCCGTTGGCCATTCCAAAACCGGCCGCGCGCGTGCCCGGAACCGAGGCGCCGGCAGCGAACCCTGTAGGGAAGAAGAAAGCGGCAGACATCGTGCAAAGGGTGATGGGTAACGAGACTCCGGTTCCGCTGACCTTGCAGGAACTGGCGGCCGTGTCTCCGGTGGTGGTAGACAAGATGGTTCAGGCGTTGCAGGATTGCGGTCAGGGCCGGGTACCTCAGACGGTGCAGCGGGTTCACGTGGCGCGGGGAGTGCAAGTCAAAATTGGTTTTGACTCCGCTTGCTTACGTTCCAATGGTCATAGCGGGAAGGAAGGTGTGGGCTATGGTGGACAGCGGTTCAATGGTGAACCTGCTGCCATCGCGGATGGTGGATGATTTGGGGTTGGTTTGGCGGAAATGCGCAATGGGTCTCCGCGCGCTTAACGGAGGGGAGTGTTGTGTGGATGGGGTAGTTGAGGAGGAGGAGGTTGAGGTCGCAAGGGTCCATAGGCCCCTTTCTTTTCTTTTGGTTGATTGTGGGGATGTGATTTTGGGAAGGCCGTTCATGTTTGGGTTTTGAGCACAAATGGTTTTCAATCCGGAGGCGGGAACGGAGGTGTTGACGGTGGAGGATTTGTCCAGCGGAAGGTTTGAGACGACTATCTGCAATCACGGGCAAGGGAAGCAGAAGAGAGTGTTGGAGTATGAGGAGGAACCGGATGCGGAGTTGGTCTGCAACGGGCAACCTTTGGAGGATTTTTTCTAGTTGACCAAGGAGACCACGCGGAACAAGCTCCGGTTTCGTGCGGGCGGTCAACTAATGAGGAGCAGGGAGGGGGAGGAAGGAAAGTGCAGGGCGCGCACGTTGCAGAAGTAAGTCCCTTTTCTCAGTATGCATTGCCCGAGGGTACTACGCTTCAAAAACCCTATCATTGTGCCACACTCGTGAGCGAAGGCAAAAGCCGCGGTTCCGTTCTGTGCAGGACTTACAGCAAAGGATGCGTGCGGATGATGCGGTGCAACGCGTGCAAGTACAAGCCGGTGTCACAGAAGGTCCAACCAAGGAATGAGCTGATGCCCCAGGAACTGAATGGACCGCTTCAACCGATTGCTTGGTCGCGGGACCCTTGGGTCACGCCAATTAAGGCTTTGGGGTGGGTTACTAGTTTGGCACGGATCACGGAGGAGCGGATTGCAGCTTTCAATTTTGGCCCAACGGGATGGTTGAGTACGGAGGAGCGTGAGTTGCTGATTTTGGTTCTGGTTCTTTGGGAAAGAGCGCTCGCGTTTGGACCAGAAGAGCGGGGGCTCCTGAAAAACAATATCGGCGACCCCTATGTCATCCCCACTGTCAATCACAAGCCGTGGCAGATCAAGCCAATTCCAATACTGCGGGCGGTCTGGGAGCAGTTTCTGGAGTTGGTGCAGGAGCGGGTAAAGACTGGCCTTTACAAACAGTCAACGTCTAGTTACTCCAGCCCAATCTTTGCGGTGGTTAAGCAGGACGGAAAGTTGTTGAGGATTGTTCATGATTTACAGCGGCTCAACTCCTTTACAATCCGGGACGCAGGACAGCCCCCTTGCGTTGACGAGTTCCTTGAGTCAATGGCGGGGCGCGCTTGTTACGGTTTAGTGGATGTGATGGGGGGATACAACCAGCGCGAGTCGGATCCTTGCTTGCGGCCTCTAACGGCATTTGAGACTGGGTTGGGAAGAATGCAGCTGACTCGGCTCCCGCAAGGCGCAACCAATTCCGTGGCGGTGTACCAGGCGCAAATGGCTTGGATTCTGAATGATGATCTTCTGGAGGGAGTCCAAATCTTCATTGAAAACGCGGGCATCAAAGGTCCAAAATCCAATTAAGGGGGAGCGGAGCTGGTTGAAGTTCCCGGTGTCCAATGTTTTGTGTGGGAATATGCGCCTACATTGGAACGCATCCTGTTTTGCATCAAGGAGGCAGGACTGACGGTGTCGGGGAAGAAGTTGGCGGTTTGTGTCCTGGTGCTTGAAGTCCTTGGCCATGTCGTTGCTTCCAATGGCCGGCGCATTGCAGAGAAAAAGCGGAACAAGGTCCTCAAATGGCCAACCCTGCAGACGGTGTTGCATATCCTTCAGTTCTTGGGATTATGTAGCTATGTCTGTATGTTCATCGAGAGGTTTGCGGAGGTGGAAAGCCCGCTCCAATCACTAACGCGGAAAGGCGCGGAGTGGAAGTGGGGGGAAGAATGCAATTGCGCGTTCCGGAAGCTCAAGGAGATCGTGGGACATGACATTGTGCTCTGCTACCTCGACTACAACGCAGGAGGAATTAGGCTAGCGGTTGATTCCAGAAAATTCGGCGCGGGGGGGGGGGGGTTCTCAGTCAAGAGGACAACGGCAAGGATAGGCCGGTACTTTACGAGTTGGTCACCTTCACTCCGACGGAAAGCCGGTACTCCCAGCCAAAGTTGCAGTTGTGCAGGGTCACCAAGATCGTGCGGCGGCTCCAGTATCTTTTGTGGGGGGTCCATTTTGAGCTTTTGGTGGACGCGGAGGCGCTGGCGCGGATGATCAATTCCCCGGCGTTGCCCAACGCTCCCATGACCAGGTGGGTGGTGTTTCTTCAACTTTTCTCCTTTGCTGTTGTTCATGTTCTGGGGAAAGCGTTCACCATGCCCAACATGTTGTTGCGGTATCCAAGGGACGACCCGTTTGAGGACGCGGAACTGCTCAATGTGGAGACCCTGGTTGTCAAGGTAGGGGTTGTGGAGGCAGGCGTTCAGCTGCCGCTCCGGCAGACCGGGCAGTACGCAATCCTTTGTGACTACTTGCGGGACCTTTGTTTTCCCGATGGAGCTACGGAGAAGGACATGCAATGGGCGAAGAGGCGGGCGGGGAATTTCTACGTACAGGAGGGGCAGCTTTGGCAGCGGAAGACTCCGGTTCCTCTTGTGGTTACCACTTCAAGGGCGGATCAGGAAGCTATCCTCGGGGGCCTTCACAACAATCTTGGTCATTGAAGGGAGGTTGAGACGTGGAGGCAGGTCAAAGAGCGGTTCTGGTGGCTGGGTGTAGTGCATGCAGTGCGGGAATGGCTGGCGTCCTGCAAAGCCTGTCAATGGCGGAGCGCAAGACTGCCAAAGGAAGTCGGAAACCCCACAGGGGAAGACACCCTCTTTGGTCAAGTCTTGCTTGATGTCGTCCACATCAAGGCTGGTAAGTTTTCCTATCTCCTCAACGCGCGGGAAGACCTGTCTGGTTGGGCGGAAGCGCGTCTGTTGGTCAAGCTCTCGGCGGAAAAAGTTGCTCTTGACTGGTGGAAGGTGAAGACTTCCGCCAAATGGCTTGAGGCTGGTGCCAAACAGCTCCTTTGACAGGACGGAATGCTTGCAAAGGCTGTGGACCGGCTGAAGAAGACTTGGACGGCATTGTTGCGCTATTGGGACAAGCACTGCTCACATTGTCTCCCGGATCCCTTGCAGAAGGGGGATTTGGTGCTCCTGTACAACCAAAGTCTGGAGTCTCAGTGGGGGAAGTTGTTTGCTAACCGGTGGAACGGCCCGTTTCGCGTGTTGTCCAAGTTTGAGGGCGGCAGCTATCAGTTGGAGGAATTAGACGGTACTCTGCTGAAACGGAAGGCGGCTGCTTCGCATGTCAAGCGCTTCTTTGCGCGGGGATTTACCTTGTTCAAAGAAACAGCGGAAGGGGGTGAAGGATCTGATGAGGGGAGTGTGGGGCGGGGCAATGGTGTAGGAACGCAATCTGGGGATTTGTCCTTGGGCGGAGAAGCGGAGACCGTGCCGTTGCAACGGAGTAGGCGGTTGCGACCAGCTGGGGACAGTGGCCAAGTTGGGGGGGGGAGGTAGAGGGGGTAGGGGATAAGTTTTGATTTGGTGAGGGGGTGCTCTAGCCGGTTCACAGCCGGAACAACTAGAAACCCCAGAATGTTTGTTTCTCTATGTTTCTTTCTAATCTGGATTGTGGGGTCTTTGCTGGCTTGGGGTTTTTGCAGGAAACGCAGGTGCGGCACGAAGCCGGGTCCGTAAACGCGAGGACAAGCCCTGCGGAACCGGGACGCATGGGCAATCCCGCAGATGGGGGAAGCGGGACAAAGAGCAATTTGCGGGCGGTCTACGGGCCTTGCGCGGGAAAAGAAAAGGGGTGTTCTTTTCTATTTTTCTTCTCTGTTGGTTTCTTTTTCTCTTTTTTCTTTCTCTCAGGATATCTCAAGGATGGGTTGCTGGTATGGGAATAAGCTTGATTTGGTGAGGGGGTGCTCTAGTTGGTTCACAGCCGGGACAACTAGACACCCCAGAATGTCCGTTCTCCTACTATCTCTCTCTCTCTTCCCTTACGGTGGCGCGCGCTGGTGTTTTGGTTGTTGTGTTTGTTACAGGAAGGGTATGGGGAACTGTGTGGCAGTTTGTCTGGGGCGGTCCAGGTGCCTCTTTTGGAACAGCTAGTCACTTAGGGTCGCTCAAGAAGCAAGCGCGCGGGCGCGGACTCAATCTCAGACTCACTCTCTCAAAGCGCGGCCGCGCACTTTTTCTCAGAAGGTTAGGACCTCGCGCGGAGACGTGTATTTTCTTAATGGAAAAGGGGAAGCGCGGTACAAGCAACAAGAAGAGAAGAGGTAGAGGAAAGGGAGAAGGGGAAAAGGGGGGGCCATGCGCCTAAGCCATCTTCATCATTTCCTCCATTTCCGCCCTCAAAGCCGCCAGTAAAGCCCAGAAAGACGCCAGGAGTCTGTGCCGGGATTCCGGGGATTGTGCGCTGGGGATTGCAAGGAAATTCCAAAGCATTGTGGTTGACCGTTCCGCGAAAGCCTCAAAGCTGGCCACCGGGAGCGCCATAACAATCGGAATCTCTGGGATCTTGGGAGGGCTGGGGGGAGGAGCGGCCGGTGAATATGGGGCCTCCGGGGAACCAACAGGGGGGCTTGGTCCAGCTGGAGGTGATGACGGGAAAACAATTGGTGACGGAGGCAGAGGGGTGTTGGGGGTTGTAGGCCTCTCATCCGAGTCTGCTGGTGGCGTGGGCAGTGTCGGCGGTCATGGAGGGGGAGGAGGAGGTGCTGGCGCAGCCGCGGGTCTTCCAAAGAGTCTTGGGTCCGGTACTGTTTGGTTCACGCCGACAGCAGCGGCCCAAGTGCGGGTTGCCGCGCGCCATTCCTCCAAGGTTTTGTATTTGCCCCGTTGCGGAGGTCCGGCCCGGCAGAGAGGTGATGCCAAGTCGCGGCTCACGTGCAAAGTGGTGGGTGACGGAGCTTGGGGGCGGCGGGATGGAGGTGAACCGGGTGGTGTCCACAAGACTTCCGAGATTGACTCGTTGTCCGAAACCACAAACGGGTCCGGACAAGCCCTCTTGCGCGGCCTGGGGCAAGAGCCGGATTGGGTGGGAGCTTGAGGGATGCTGTTGCTAAGCGAGCAGCAACAATTGCCGCAACAGCAAGCTACACAGGCGCGTCAACCAGGGATGATTGAACACGCGTGCCCATTCCGAGCGCAGAACTCGCATGGGAGCATGATGGCCATGGAGAGGAGGGGAGACGGAGAAGGTGGTAGTGGGAAGTGGTGGGGGTGGAGCGGAAGTAGCGGAGGTGGTGGTATGGCAAAGCGATGGGAAACTTCTGGGGACAGAACTCAAGTTGGGGGGGGGATGTGGTGTCAATTTATAGACACAAATTGGGAACTGCGTCGCGGCTGCGCGCTCAGCATTGGGGGCAAGCAGGCTCAGCACTAGGGTATGTGGAGTGCTCAGCAGCAGCCGCTGTTTGGCTCCGCACCTGGTGGAAGGGATGGGTTCAGCATTGAATGCAGCGTGGGCGGCAATCCGCCCCAGAGATCGGATTCGGAAGGTAGTGCGCTTGACTAGGTTTGCGGGCGCGCTGGTTTGGATACATAGGGGCGGAGAAATCCGCGGGCTATGAAGGAATGGATGGAGCGCGCGCTTGCGCGCGCGGATCATGCCGGATATTACCAAACACCCACGATGGGCGCGGACAAACGGATACGGACAGGCGCGGGGGGCTCCAAGTAGGGCGCGGTGCAAGGACTGCGTCATGAGAAGGACAAACCGGATGAACGGAACAGCGTACGGACGATGGGGGGAGTTTGGTACGGAGGAGGTGGGGAGAGGAGGCTAGGGTTTCTGTTTTGGGATTGTTTTCTGTTTCCTTGTCATACTGTCATTTGCGCGTGTACTTAGGTTAGCGTTGAGGGGGAGGACTTATCCTCACTCCCAACTTTGGGTTAGAGGAGATGCATGGATGCGGAGGAGGAAGAATCACATCACATCATCGGATTGGATCACTCATCTCACCAGGAGATTAAAGGAACTCATACCAGATACACATCCAGGTGGAAAGTTCTTAGGATTGAAGGATTAGCAATTTCTCTCTCTCTCTCTACTTTTCTTTATCTCTTTATCTCCTTATTTCTATTTCTCATTTAAGTGCAACTTCAGACATCCTCATCTCCTTTCAAACGCAGGGAACCGTTAACTTCCAAACCTTGGGACAATTATAGGGGGATAACCTTTATTCTTTCCACAACGGATGGATATATTATATGGGACATGGGATATGGGTTGTGGATTATGAGATGGGAAGGATAGGGTTGAGGCTAGGGTTCTGTGCTTAGGGGTTGTATTTCATTATTCTCACTTGTTTCTGGTTGTACTTAGGTTAGGGTTGAGGGGTAGGCTACTTAAGCCGCACCCTCAACCCAGATATCATGGAGGATTGCTACACAGAGGATCATGGGGAGTCATAGGTTTTTGGAAGGATCTTTACTCTAAATTCTCTATATCTCAGTCAAAGGGTGAACAGTTGCACTCAGGGTTTACAGATGCAAGGGATCAATAACTTCCAAACTTGGAACTATTAAAGGAGAAGTACTCTTCTGTATTCCACAACGTTCTGCAATGACCTGGTTCACTATTAGCCCTGACCCTTCTAGCTGATTTTTCTGCATACATTAGATCTAGTGATACTTTGGAAACTCCAATGATCCTTCCAGTTTATTTGCCCCAATGCAGGGCTAAATTCAGATCTTTTTCAACCTCCCTTTAGCAGATCCCCTTCAATCCTACATATGGCATCATGGAAGAGCCCCATTGATCTTCCTTTTTTGGATCCCCAATGATCCGCATGCCAACTCTTTGACTTTAGTTTTCAATTGTCCCAAAAATTAAGTATCCCCTGCAATCTCCATGCATGCCCCATAGTTTACCCTTGGATACATACTCCATAGTTCTGATCACTTTCTTCTGCATTATTTACTCCAAAATCCATGATTGCAGAGGGGGTTAGTTATTGAAAACAATTTTTTGTTCTGCAAAAGGCAAGACTACAGCTATTTTTTCCCCAAAATATAAAACTCTAGAAAATTTTCTGCAAAAGGAAAAACTCTGGCTCAGCTTCACTATTGTGCTGCAAAACTTGAAACTAAACAAATGCTGAGCCAAGGATTTTCTTACTCCAAAATACATAATTACAGAGGGGTTAGTTATTGGCCACAAATATTGTTCTGGAAAGGCAAGAATTCAGCTATTGATCCCCAAAAGACAAAACTATGGCCATTGCTCTGCAAAAGACAAAACTCCAGCTCAGCCCAACTATTGTGCTGCGGAACTTGCACCAACACAACTTCTGAGCCAGAGATTTTCATCCACGGGAGTAGGCAATTAGCTGGAATTTGCTCTTTGGACCTATTGTGCCGCGGTTTCCATAACCACCCACTGCTGAGCCTTCTAGAAATGTCAACTTCTGAGCCTTGTTGTTTTTGTGTCTATAAATAGCCACCAAAACCCTGGGTATATTCATACCATTTTTTTAAATTTTAGATGCATTTAGTGTCCCCCCAACCTTTGGGCAAAGGTTGGCGGACGTTTCTGTCTAAATTTTTAAACTTTTGTGGAATTAATTCATATTGGGTGTCATTTAAAAATAAAATTAAACACAAAATCCCATATTCTCAACATGGATAGCTCCATCAACCCAGGTTTTAAATTATATCTTGAAGGGGATGAAACTCAATTGCCACAATTTTAAATACCTTGAATCTGTGTCCACCCTTTCCCAAGAGAAAAACTGGAATTTTTTTGTCTGAATTATTTCTACCTGTAAAAAAATTAAGATACATTTCAAGAAAATTTATAGGTATGTACTAAAGCAACCAAGTTCCACTTGAAAAAAAGTACAGACCATTCATCATTTGGAAATAAATTGACCAAGGTTTATTGAAGGGTAGCAGCCAGAATGTTTGAATAGTTGAATTTTCAAAAATGCTATTTGACAAATTTAGCAATATTTTAGTCTAAATCACCCTGTGAAAGATTTTGCAAAAATTTTTTGGTACAAAGCAGATGCTGTGGATTAAATGAAAAAACAAAACATCAGAGCACACTCCATCATGAAAGTATATCCAACAAAGAAAGATGAGGGGAAATCAGGAAGGAAGGTACATAATCAAAGATTTGGAATTATCCTGATAAATTGATTTTCTACAACGGTATCAAAAAACTGGAATATCAGCAAGGGGAAAAAAGATTGAAAAGAAATTATAGATTGGTTTTATCTTATTGACTCACTGATTATATTTATCCACTCCTCTTGTGGGGTTTTCAAAGCTAATGATTCAGCTTTGCATGATAAGCCAACAAGAGTAACCAATAATAGGGTGATGATAAATTCACAACTCCCAGTTGTGTGGGAGTTTTTTAGGGCCCCAAACAACTTGTGGGAGTTGTGTAGGGACCCAAACAACCTGTGCGAGTTGTTTAGGGCCCTACATGACCAAATCAACATTTGGGGGCCCATACACTACTCCAAAGGGTTGTTCCAAACATGCACAACCCCTGGGGGGGCGTTAACCCTGTAATGGGCATTTTTGATTTTTGTACCCCCATACACAACCATTTAGACCTGTGTATGGGGGTATACAACCCCCCGGGGTTGTGCAAGAATTCACTTATTTTTATCAATGCTTTTAGTTTTGTGGCACAGAACACAACTAGATTTGAGTTATGTACAACCCCACACAACTTGAATGTAGTTGTGCGTGGTGCCACACAAAACTGAAACTTCATGTGGGGGCTACATGACTGCAGTCAAGCTGTGTGGAGGCTACACAACTTGATTGTAGTTTTTTAGTGTGCCACACAACTCAAATGAGTTGTGAATTTAACATTACCCCCAATAATAACATTATTTTTTTAATTTGAAAAAATTGATTTTTCAAGAATTCCAGCTACAATAAACCATTTAGTTTGTAGTTGAATCATGACCTTCTTTGATTTTGTCTTCAAAAATTCAATCTTGAAAGTTGTGAACACAATGGAATATCAGAAACAAGAGTAATGGTTCTATTCACAATCAACCAAAACATGGGTAAAAAGGCCTTGGAAAATTTATGAAAGTTGAGGAATATTCTTGCAGTATGAATAAAATAGCTAATTACACTCTCAATATATTTTTTTTGTTGGAAATAATGATGTTATGAGAAACTCTTTCAAAGCTTAAGGCCTTCATTAAATATTCTTGCAATACTAAAGTTTTTATCAAAGTTGTGATTTATATAAAGGCCCATCCATTTGAGTATATTAGTTCAAAGAGCAGTTTTAAAACAGGATAATTTTTTTTTTGAAATGAATAAGGATCCAGCTGTAGTGTTTTTTTTCCAAATTTCAAGGTACAGATTACCTGCAGTCACATTTTCCCAAGATTGATTGATTTATTTAAAATTGGATTTTTTTGGGAAAATAATTGAAATTTTATAATGATTTACCAAGAATGAAAAAATTCAAAAAAATTGGTATAATCTACATCAAACTGATTTTTTGGCGATAAATTACCAAAATATATTAGAAATTTTAAAGAAACCTTGAGTTAAAATTGAACCTCATTTCAAGCCTGAATAATATTTGATTGTAAATTGTGTCAGCTTGCTACTATTGCAGAGAAAGCTGCAAAAGTAACAAAAATAACATAATAATAATAATACAATGAACCTAAGAAGGATTAGGAAAACCAGAAATATTATTACAGAAATGGATTCTCCACCCAAAATTAGGTAGGGTCACTCACTGACCCCACCCTTGAAATCCAACTCCTTATATTTTTAAATAATTAAGGAAAGAAAAACCAAAATACTATGGCTCCATTATTGAGCTTTTTGGCCCATTAAATATTTCAAACATATTGTCGGGTAAAGGTTTCACACCTAAAATTCAGTCAGAATTGAGGTTTTGTGTATATTTTAGGAGTTACGGGCAGAAATGTGTTTTGTCACAATTCCCGCATGCAGCCGTGGCAGCCAATGCACCCGCCTGCGGCTGAGAACAGGCTTGTCACTCCTTTGAGGTTGTGTACGCAGCCCCGGGCCTCTGACAAGTACGCAGCCGCTGTGGTGACCAATCCGGGACACCACGAAAAAAAATTGGATTTCAGTTGTACCCCTATGGTTACCTTCATTTCCCCCCATCTCTCAACTCCTCCCTGTCCTAGCGGTCTAGGACAGGCCTCTTGCCTGTCTCTCCGCTTTGCTCCCCTCTTCCTATGTTCAACTCCCACTTGTTGCGCTTGTGGCCCTGACTTTTGGTGACGCGAGCGATCGTCGAACCACTTTTGACAATCCCATCCACCACCGATTCCCTCTCCATCACTCCCGACAACCCTTCCTCAATCTCAATCCCCGGTGCCTCCTTCTCTCAGTTGTTCATCAACCTACTCTGGTCATCGACGATCCCTAACCTATCCTCCTCCAAAAGCTGCGACGAACGGGCCTCATCGATTGTCCCTCAGATCCTCATCATCCTCATCCTCTCCATCCTCCTCCAGATCCATCTCCTCCACGTCCTCCTATCATCCTCCGATCATCCCTCCTCATCCTCCTCCTCCTCCGATTCAATCCTACCGGTACACGATCATCATCATCCAGTCATCCTCCCCCTTCAACAACCCAAAAAACTTTTGATCGTCATTGATCCCCCAGGATCGAATTGATCCTCACTCACCACAAAATTAAACGTTGCCCTACATCATCCACCGTCCCCTTCCTATGAAGTATTAGTCGTCATCCAAATCAATCCACCTCATGACCATCATGGCCTCACAATCAGAGCCTACGTCTCCCCTCTCATTGGATCAAGCGGGGCGCGCGGGGCGAAGTGGATCGTGTCGATTCCCTCCTCGCTCATCATCCGATCCGACCGACGACCGCGAGCGACCGCTTGTGGCCGTCAAAACTTTCACCCCGTTGTCGCCGCCGATCGGGCGACGACAACCGTTGTCAACACCCGCGACCGCTGTTGCGGGTGTCCATCTGGTTGCCCGCGGTCATTCTTGACGCGGGCGACATCTCTTTTTCCTCTCATGTAATTTTTTTTTTTTTTTTTTTTTTTTATTTTTCATTTTTTATGTTTTCATTTTTTTTCCGCACCTATTTGTAAATCTCTCTTGTACATAGTATACAGGGCCTCATGTCTATAAAAGGAGGGGCTCTCCCCTGCCTTTTGGCCCATCATCAGAGCATTCCAGAACATCAGAGGACCCCATCATCCTATCAGACCATCATCAGTAATCAACTTATCTGTGGGCATCCTTCCCCACCTATCTGAGCCATTTATCCGGGAATATCTATGATTGCCCCTTGATCCTTTGAGCCTCCATACTCAAACTCTGTCCTTTGTGACCTTGATCCTTATCACCAACCAATAGCCTTGCTGGTTGAAGAAGAATTCCTGTCTGCCTGAATTCTTGAGTGTGTTATACCACTCTGATCCCTTTTTTCGACCATACTGGTCTTGATCTCTCCTTGATCATCTTTCTGGAGCCAATCACGTTTGATTGAAGAGGTTTTATTAAGCTTAAAACCTGGAGTGTTATGCCTCCCTTCTTCTTTGAGGTTGAATTTTGCCACGCTATTCTTGAGTTCCTTGAGAAGTGTTGGGATATTCTTGCTCAAATTAGTTATTGATTTGCTTCTAGAGCTTCATAAACAAATTGCTTTTGTTTTGTTCAGCCTCCCACAGTTATCTGGTACCCTTCAAGCGCTTGATTGCGGAGAGTTGGGCAGGTTCATTGAGAACCTGGAGGTTGGTTGGGATTGAGTTGATCTTTCCTAATCAGCTGCTGACGACCAGAGTTATTAGCTTGTGGGCGTTGTTACTTACAACTGCCTTGTTCTATTGAACTCTGAAAAAACATTGACTTATTTGTTCAAGTCTTTACCTGCACCATCTTGCCTCAGATAGTGTTGTTTCCACCGCTACCAACAACTCTTATCCTCTTCCCTTATTTTGATTTCTCATCCATAAGGTTCTGGACCTTGATTCCGGTTACATTTAAATATTATTGTAACTCCTAGGAGGGCAGCCTAAACAGCACCTTTCCCCTCCACAGAACTGCCACGGCTTAGCACCGTTTGGAGTCTTACATTTGGTCCCCCGGGCCGGGATCGAACCAGCAACCTTGGGATTTACAGTCCCAATTTGAAGAATCAACTCCGAAATCCTATCTGATTTCTCTTTCTTTTTCTGTTTGTTCTTTTTTTTTAGATCTGATCCGTGGAGGCAGCTTGGTCTAGAAGTAAGTCCTCCCAATTTGTGCACGGCTTGGGCAAGATACTTGTTGTTTTTGGCGAAACCCTACTCTTGCCACACTCGTGAGCCACTTTGGAAATCTGCTCTTTGGATCCCCTAGGAACTCTGTTATTTGATATGGCATCTCCCGCTACTCCAACCACCTCTGTCCGACCTAAGATGGTAAAGATCAAACCCCAGAACAAGAAATTAGGCTTCAACGGTACAAATGTCGAGCAATTCTTGGACTCCTACAAAATGGCTGCTGAAGTGGATGGAGCTAGTGAATTCGATATGGCTTATCAGTTGCGGTTCTTTATCTCCTCTGATGAAGTTATGGAGGTAATCGAGTCTTTCGAGGGATTTGAATCCCACAACTGGACGCTTCTCAGGGAGGCTATGTTGGCATACTGGGGTAAAATAGATGTGGCTAGGTTTACTCTGCAGGATTTGGATGCTCTGGTTTCTCAGTGGATCTCCAATGGCGGTATTTCTTCAGCCTCTGACTATCAGATTTTTAGGAAGTCTTGGGATCCCATTCAAAACTATCTTATCCAAAACAATCACATTGACACAGTGGACAAAATTCAAGCAAAGTTCTTCCAATCTTTTTTGTCGGCTGTGCAGGAAAGGATTAAAGAAGAACTGGTCAAATCTGGATCCATGATTACCACCAGGGATAATCAATTCAAGCTCCCTGTTTTTTTCACCCTTAGGAGTACTGTGGATAAAGTCATGAAAGGTCAAACTGCTCTTACCTTTGAAAAGCCTAGAACTACTGAACCAGTCCATGCTCCCTCTTTTAAAGAGTAAAACAATATTATGATTAAAATGGAGGCAGATCGTAGGCCTAAAGCAGATCCTAATTCCAATCAAGAACCGACTACTATAGATGAAATCACCAAGTTACTTAGAGCCTTTGAGAACAAAATAGATCAAAAGATTTCCTCGCTAGCTACACCTAAAGCTCCTTCTTCTGTCCCCAAATCAACTCTGGTCTGTTACTACTGTCATAGGGAAGGCCATGGAACCGGGCGATGCCAAGAACTTCAGAAGGACCTAAAGGAAAAATTGGTAGAGCAGAGGGGAAACAATTACTTCCTCCCTAATGGTGCCCTAATCCCTTTTGACTCGTCTCATCCTATCCGACATGTGGTGGCCTCTTACCAGCCATCACCTCCTGTGAAAGCATCTCTTGCTTCCCTTGAATTTCGATCATCCTGTGGTACCCTCCAACCTTGGTATCCTCCAGCTATTTCTTCCTCTAGTCTTGCTGGTACTACTTATCAATCTGATCCAGCCAGGAAACAACATGAGGAACCTAAACCTCATAAGGCTCCTTCCTTGCCAACTTCAATCCTTCAAAAACCCGTTAAACGTTGATCATCACTTGAGCTTCCTTCCTCTGATGTAGAAGACATGGAGGTGGAAAAGGAACCACTCATGGAAAGTTTCCCAGATCACCCTGATCCTTCTCCCTCACCTCAACCTTCTAATCCTATCTTAGATTCTGCGTCACCTGAACTTCCTCCCCCCACCCAGCCCAAAGTTCTATTTGAAAGGGGCATCTCCAAGGATCACCCCAATGCTGTGGAGGGAGTATTAAAGAAAATTTCTGATCTCAAAATTCCTGATCTATCTGTGGCTGAACTTCTATCAATCTCTCCATCTGTTGCTGAAGGAATGAAGAAATGGGTCTCTCGTCGACGTGTGGAAATTGGCCCTGAAGAACTCAAAGTCTCCTCTGGCACTTTAATGGAGGACTCTGGTGGAACCAGTCCTTCTATAGAATCCAATCTTTATTCCTGTCCCCTTGGCTTTCTTCCTTGTTATCTTGGTGACTCAGCTAAAACTGTTTCTCCTCTTGTGGATTCTGGATCTCAGCTTAACTTAATCTTGGATGCTATGGCCTGCAAGCTCAAACTTAGTCCTAGGGTCAGCTTCAACTCTGCAGTGTATGGGATAGGAAATCAAGCTTGTGAACTGGTTGGTATTGCTGAAGATGTACCGGTCAGGATTGGTCGAAATATTTTTGGAACCTGCCACTTTTGGATCACTTGTTTGGACAGTCCTATGATCTTGGGACGACCCTTCTTAATGGACTTTGGTGCAACCCTGATGTTTTCTGATCAAGTTGGGGAGAGAATTCTTCTCCCTGATGCTGATGGCAGAAAAATTGAAGTTCCTCTTTGCTCCTTGGATTCTGGTCGTTGGGAAAGAGATTTTCCTGGTCATTCTCCCAAATCATCTTTTAAGGGGAAGCAGAAGGATAACTCTAGTTCCTCTCATTTTTTAGGGGAATAGTTGATCCTACTAATTGTTTTAGTTCTTTTCAGCCTCAGACTGCAACTCAAGGGTCAACTCCCATCCCTCAGGCTTATTTTTCATTCCTTTCATCATTCTCTTCTGAGCTCAAGAATATTAAAAAACAAAAACATATCAGAATAGAAAAATCCAAAAATATTCCTTCTCCATCTCCTTCTCTCTCTGGATCTGTTGTGTCCTCTTTTCCTTCTACTCTTGAGTCTGATCAATCTTCTCTCAGTTCCGGTTCAAATCTCCGCAATGAGTCTAAACTAGATCCTAATTGCAATTCCGTTTTTGGTGGTTTTGGTATGAAGGAATATGGGCTTCAGTGGAGGCAATTTGGGGTACAAGTAAGTCCTCCAAATTGTGCACCGCCAGGGCAATCTTTTACTGTCATTTTTGAAACCCTACCTTGTGCCACACATGTGAGCAACGTATTATCTCCTGGTTCTCCTTTTATGGAAAAGGCACCCTTCAAGGATATTGCAGAACATTGGACTTGGAAGATGTTGGAACTTGGACTCAGCTTTTGTAATCAAGTCTCTCTGGTCAACTCTTGGAGGAAACAAGAAATTCTCTCTTTTGCCACTAAGTATAAACCAGTTGCTAAGAAGGTCCAACCAGTCAACCAGCCTATGCCTCTCAACCTCAATCCTCCTCTTATGCGTCCTCCTCTATCTCGCAATACTTACTGTGGTCTTCCTCAATCTCTTACTGGTCCCTTTGTGCCTAATGGACGGGTCACTGAAGAACGTCTGAAGGTGGTCAACTTTGGTCCAGATGGATGGCTTCTTCCTGATGAGTTAAATTTAATCAAAAATGTCTTATCTCTAAGGGAAAAATCTATTGCTTTCTGTGAAGAAGAGAGAGGTCTCTTGCGGGAATCCTATGGCCTCCCTTATATCATCCCTGTAGTTGAACATGATCCTTGGCAAAAGAAAAAGATCCCTATCCCTGCTGCTAAAGTTGACAAATTCATCAAGTTGGTCCGGGAACGAGTTCGAACTGGCCTGTATGAAAAGTCAACTTCTAGTTACTCCAGCCCCGTCTTCTGTGTCCTCAAGAGTAATGGTAAACTTAGAATAGTTCATGATCTTCAACCTCTTAATAAAGTTACTATTAAAGACTCTGGTATCCCTCCTGCTACTAAAGAATTTGTTGAATCCTTTGCGGGAAGAGCTTGCTATGGTCTAGGGGATATTATGGGTGGCTATGACGAACGATCCTTACATCCTATTTCTCGTCCTCTCACTACTTTTGATACTCCTCTTGGTTGATTTCAACTTACTCAATTGCCTCAAGGAGCCACCAACTTGGTTGCAGTCTATCAGGCTCAGATGATGTGGATCCTCCAGGATGAAATCCCTGATCATGCTGGTATCTTTATTGACAATGGCGGAATTAAAGGTCCAGTATCTGACTATGATAATGAGCTCTTACCTTGGCATTCAGGAATTCGTCGTTTTATCTGGGAATATGCTACTACCTTGGAAAGGATTCTGTTTCGAATTGAGGAATCTGGCCTTACTGTCTCTGGATCCAAACTGGCGGCTTGTGTCCCTGCTCTGGAAATTGTTGGTCATGTGGTCTGCAAGGAAGGAAGAAGGATGGCACCAGCCAAAGTCAACAAGATCATCTCTTGGCCTACCCCAATCAATCCAACTGAAGTTAGGGGCTTTCTAGGTGTTGTCACTTATGTTAGAATATTTATCCCATCTTTATCCAAAATATATGCACCCTTGCGTCGTCTAACCAGAAAAGATGCTGAATGGATTTGGACCCAAGATTGTGAATGTGCTTTCCAGCTACTCAAAAGGATAGTTGGTGAAGACATAGTTTTGAAAAAGATCTCTTATGGACCTGGAGCTGGCAAGATCAAGCTGGCTGTCGATTCTAGTTATCAATCTGTTGGGGCCGTCCTTACTCAAGAAGATGAAAATGGTTGGGACCATCCTGCTCTTTATGAATCTTTGTTGTTTTCAGATGTAGAATCTAGATACTCCCAGCCCAAACTGGAACTCTGTGGTGTGGCTCGAATTATGAAGAAACTTCAAACTGTTCTCTGGGGCCAACATTTCGAATTGCAAGTTGATGCTCGATCCATCATTGAAATGATCAACGCTCCCAGTCTTCCCAATGCTCCTATGACTCGTTGGGTGGCCTTTATCCAGCTTTTCTCTTTTGATATTGTTCACAGGCCGGGGAAATCTTTCACCATGCCTGACGGTTTATCCCAACGACCTCTTGGGGAAAACGAATCTGATGTTGGAACCGATTTCAATGAAGAGGGACCTTTGATCCAACCTATTTTCTCTTTTCCTTCTCAAAATTATTCTGGCTTTCAACAAGGCTTCTGGTTTAAATTAGAGCAGTACCTTTCAACTCTTCAAAAACCTCCTGATCTCTCTGCTAAGGAATTTCGATCTCTTAAACAAAAGTCTTCTAATTTTTTTGTTCAAGGCTCTAGACTTATGAAGAGGGGAAATCCTTGTGCTCTTATTGTTGTTACTATTCCCTCTAAACAAGATTCTATCCTTGAAAGTCTCCATGAAGGCCTTGGTCATTGTGGGGAAACCAAAACTTATTGACAATTATCCAAACAATTCTGGTGGCCATCTTTGAAGAAATCCGTCTCCCAATGGTGCAAGAGTTGTGAAGTTTGTCAAAAACGTGATCTTAGGCGCCCAGCTGAAATTTGTTATCCTACTGGGGAGTCCACTGTCTTTGGAAGGATTGCTATGGATGTGGTTCATATTAAGGCAGGTGGTGCTAAGTACCTCATTGTGGCTAGAGATGATTTTTCCGGATGGTTTGAAGCAAAATTTCTTAAGAACATTAGCTCTGAATCAGTGGCAGCTTTCCTCTACAAGACCTGGACAATGCGTTATGGCCTGGCTTGATCTTACTCTACTGATGGTGGCTCTGAATTTTGGGGCAAGCTTGCTGAAATGATCCGATCCCTTCCTGGACAACATAGAGTTACTACTCCTTATTATCCTGAAGGCCAAGGCATGGTGGAACGAGGCCATGCCCCTTTGAAGGCTGCACTTGTTAAACTGGCTGGTGAAAGTGGCAAGAATTGTCGCAAATTCCTTCCTCTTGTTCTCTTCTCTGATCAAATCTCAACCAAAAGAACTACTGGCTACTCACCTTATGAAATCATCTTTGGTCAAAGAGCAGTCCTTCCTTTGGATCTGGAAATGGAATCTTTCTTGGGCATCTCTTGGGAAGAGGTGTCCTCAACCACTGATTTGTTAGTTGCTAGATCCAAGCAACTGGAGCAAATTGAAGACGTTTGTGATGAAGCTTATCAAACTATGATGGAGGCCAGAGAAAAATCCGTCCAGTATTGGGAGGACAAGCACTCTAATTGAATCAGGGAGCCCTTGAACCCTGGTGACCTAGTTTTAGCTTTTAATTGATCTTTGGAAACCCAGTGGGGCAAGCTTTTCTCTAATCGTTGGAATGGCCCTTATTGAGTGGTTCATCAAGTTAGAGGTGGATCTTATGTTTTGGAGGAGCTGGATGGTACTCGGTTGGCCAGAAGGTTCTCTGCTGATCAAGTCAAGAAGTTCCATTGTCGTGGGGGCAACTTATCTCAGAAGTAAGTCCTCCCAATTGTGCACCACCAGGGTCATTTGCTGCGTTTTTGTTGTAAAACTCTACTGTATGCCACATATGTGAGCACCTGGGACGCTCTCCTTGTTCTATTCCTGCCACTTCTAGGGCTCATTTGGAAGAATCAAGATATTTTCTTCAACTCCTCAGTTGCTCTCAAGATCAAGAAATGGCCAATCTTTGCTTCAATTTCTTTGTTCAATGCTTTTTTTTAATCCCTTCAAATTTTAGATACAGACTAGGGACAGTCTGTAAGTTGGGGAGAGATGTGGTGACCAATCCGGGACACCACAAAAAAAAAAATTGGATTTCAGTTGTACCCCTATGGTTACCTTCATTTCCCCCCATCTCTCAACTCCTCCCTGTCCTAGCGGTCTAGGACAGGCCTCTTGCCTGTCTCTCCGCTTCGCTCCCCTCTTCCTATGTTCAACTCCCACTTGTTGCGCTCACGGCCCTGACTTTTGGCAACGCGAGCGATTGTCGAACCACTTTTGACAATCCCATCCACCACCAATTCCCTCTCCATCACTCCCAACAACCCTTCCTCGATCTCGAGCCCTGGTGCCTCCTTCTCTCAGTCGTTCATCAACCTACTCTGGTCATCAACGATCCCTAACCTATCCTCCTCCAAAAGCTGCGACGAATGGGCCTCATCAATCGTCCCTCAGATCCTCATCATCCTCATCCTCTCCATCCTCCTCCAGATCCATCTCCTCCAAGTCCTCCTATCATCCTCCGATCATCCCTCCTCATCCTCCTCCTCCTCCAATTCAATCCTACCGGTACACAATCATCATCATCCAGTCATCCTCCCCCTTCAAGAACCCAAAAAACTTTTGATGGTCATTGATCCCCCAGGATTGAATTGATCCTCACTCACCACAAAATTAAACGTTGCCCTACATCATCCACCGTCCCCTTCCTATGAAGTATTAGTTGTCATCCAAATCAATCCACCTCATGACCATCATGGCCTCACAATCAGAGCCTACGTCTCCCCTCTCATTGGATCAAGCGGGGCGCGCGGGGCGAAGTGGATCGTGTCGGTTCCCTCCTCGCTCATCATCCGATCCGACCGACAACCGCAAGCGACCGCTCGCGGCCGTCAAAACTTTCACCCCGTTGTCGCCGCCAATCAGGTGACAACAACCGTTGTCGACACCCGCAACCGCTGTCGCGGGTGTCCATCTGGTTGCCCGCGGTCATTCTTGACGCGGGCGACATCTCTTTTTCCTCTCATGTAATTTTTTTTTTTTTTTTTTTATTTTTCATTTTTTATGTTTTCATTTTTTTCCCGCACCTATTTGTAAATCTCTCTTGTACATAGTATACAGGGCCTCATGTCTATGAAAGGAGGGGCTCTCCCCTGCCTTTTGGCCCATCATCAGAGCATCCCAGAACATCAGAGGATCCCATCATCCTATCAGACCATCATCAGTAATCAACTTATCTGTGGGCATCCTTCCCCACCTATCTGAGCCATTTATCCGGGTATATCTATGATTGCCCCTTGATCCTTTGAGCCTCCATACTCAAACTCTGTCCTTTGTGACCTTGATCCTTATCACCAACCAATAGCCTTGCTGGTTGAAGAAGAATTCCTGTCTGCCTGAATTCTTGAGTGTGTTATACCACTCTGATCCCTTTTTTCGACCATACTGGTCTTGATCTCTCCTTGATCATCTTTCTGGAGCCAATCACATTTGATTGAAGAGGTTTTATTAAGCTTAAAACCTGGAGTGTTATACCTCCCTTCTTCTTTGAGGTTGAATTTCGCCAGGCTATTCTTGAGTTCCTTGAGAAGTGTTGGGATATTCTTGCTCAAATTCGTTATTGATTTGCTTCTAGAGCTTCATAAACAAATTGCTTTTGTTTTGTTCAGCCTCCCACAGTTATCTGGTACCCTTCAAGCGCTTGATTGCGGAGAGTTGGGCAGGTTCATTGAGAACCTGGAGGTTGGTTGGGATTGAGTTGATCTTTCCTAATCAGCTGCTGACGACCAGAGTTATTAGCTTGTGGGCGTTGTTACTTACAACTGCCTTGTTCTATTGAACTCTGAAAAAAACTTGACTTATTTGTTCAAGTCTTTACCTGCACCATCTTGCCTCAGATAGTGTTGTTTCCACCGCTACCAACAACTCTTATCCTCTTCCCTTATTTTGATTTCTCATCCATAAGGTTCTGGACCTTGATTCCGGTTACATTTAAATATTATTGTAACTCCTAGGAGGGCAGCCTAAACAGCACCTTTCCCCTCCACAGAACTGCCACGGCTTAGCACCGTTTGGAGTCTTACACCGCGGGACTACGGGTTGACAGAGTGACAGGTGGCCTGAGAGGCTCAGGTACCGCGTAAACATGCTAAAACCTACACGGGAACATTCTACATATGTAATGAGTGTTCCTGTGGATAGTTGAAAGTCTAAAAATACATAATATTATATAAAAATTCATAAATAATCCTTATAAGTATTTTTTATTTAATATAATTCAAAGTACCAAGAATGTCGAAAATAAGACAATGACAACTTCTAAAAATATATTAAAATACTTTAATATACTTTTATGAAAATTACTATACATGAATATATTTGTGACATAATAAGAAAACTAATTATGTAAAAATATTACATGAATTCACATGACTTAAATTTTTAAGTAATTATCTTAGTAAATCAACTGGAACTCGAAAATAAGGAGGAAATTTAATATTATGACTTTTACTCCAGTTATATAATACATAATGAGAACTTACCTGACATCAAGATGTCCGTAGAAATGTCTCTTTATATAATTATTAAAGTACTGGGAACATTTACTAAGGATAATTAATTAAATAATACATAAATAGGACAGATTAGTGTTATTCACACGTCCTAATGTCTATTATAAAGTGGAATAATTCCCATACCCCAAGGAATTAGATGCTACCCGTGCTATAGAACCAAGAACACATGACAGGCTACCCATGGTTACCCTGCTAGCCTTAGTTTCCGTCCCTTTGAGCACCTACAACCCTCAGAAGGACAATATTGGGACTCCAAAAGCTATAAATAAAGAGCTCTTTTGAGGATATTGATGGGCAGAGACCCGGTAATATTCATATCCAGACACCTTGCCAAGGTAATCAAGTACTTATAAGAGATAAGTAAGTGATTTATGGCAATGTCTGATCAATAATATCCATCCTCAACCTCTTTTTATCAATTAAAACTGCTGAACAACCTTATAACCCCATTATACAGGTTTAACCCATCAGTACATGTCTCAAACAGATACCCAAAGGATTTAATAATGTACCAGTAAGTTTTATTATCCTTTCTCTGTCGTGGTAGCTTGGCTACAAGGCCCTTCCACTCCACCTTGTATTTTATATACATATTATCTTTGGGTAAAATATTCTTTAAATTAAAGAGCCCAAAGTAACCAGGACTACGTGTTTTCATACTGAAATCCCTGAAGAGAGGTGTTAAAGATCCCCAATATAATTGTGGCCCCTCTATAAAAATATTTAATAATAAATTTATTCATATTGATTTAAAACAATAAACAATAGCCAAACCACTTAACCTTGCAATAAGCTTAATCCAAATATTTTACAGATTTTTTCTGCATTTTTTAAATAATATATTTATTATTTACTATATCACCTCTGGTAGCTAAAGGAAAGAAAGGGTCTTGGCATCCAGGAGGCTGACAAATTGGTTATAGAATGATTCAACAGAAGTTGTGGTGTGGGTATTTTGCAGTTATTTGGATAGATTGCCTGAAATATAACAGAGTTATAACCCAGTTGAAACCAAGTTGAAACATTTTTACAGGGTGGCACATGCTATCATGTGCCTCCATTTTTCCCCTGGTGAGTATTGTTTTCTTTTGATGTTCATATTTTGTAACTGACCAATTTAGTTACCTTTATCTTTTATATTACTTTTTTGATCATACTATTATTCCTGTCTCATGCCCCTTCTGGGGGCTCTCTATTTATATTAAACCTGCAGCATTAGGCCCCCTTTAGGGCTCTCTAGTTGTCCTTAAATAATGGACCTCCCCTGGGACCATCAATGAGCATCATCTGATTCCCAGACATCTAAACCAGAGTGCCCTATCCTCCTCATCAGATCTGTTCCACTTGACTTTAAAAGTATTATCCCTTCTCCCTTGGCTATTTTTAGCCTTATCAATACTCCTCATTTGGCTCTTTATTAGCCTACCATATCTCTTCCTTCTTCAAATCATCTTGCTCCTAATCTAGAACTCTTTAAGTATAAGCATATTGTGCAATGTTAAACCAAACTACACTATTTTTTAAAAAAATTATGGCCGGTTTAGGATGAGTACAGCTGGTTTGCAATGAATTTCAGCTGGTATCATCCTCTGCATTTGAAGCTGAGAAGAGCACTATCTGGACTTGCTTCATGGAAAATAATTTAAACCAGTGTCTTGTAATAACCATGTTCAAAATGGGGCCTCTGGCTGGTAGTGAAAATAAATCACAATTTGTGGTCAGTTCTTTACCAAATAAGTATCAGAAATATTTAATTGGAAGGAAAATAATGGACTTGGTAATTCAAAATGTTGTAACCAATATTGAAATTTCATTTCACTTTGATTGGAAATGACTCTAAAGAGGAACTTATCATTGAGGAAAATACAATGGAAAAGGAATTCAGCTTTCTTGAGAAAGGAAGTTTTTCTGGTTTCTCAAGGAGAGAAAAAAAGCTTCAAATTTATTCCATGAAGAAGGAAACAACCCATCAAATATATATGCTGAGGTTTTCAACACAATTTAATTTCCAGGAAGGGTATTTAACATGCATTTGAAGTTATAAAGGGAATTTTTTCTATTATCAGTAAACCAATCAACTTATGGATGAGACAGCATATTTTAAAATTCATAAAATGATGCATTATCCTTCACAGCATGATTGTAGAGTAAATATCACCAGTTGACCCATTTCTTCATTTACAATCTCATCATTCAAACTTAAAAACTACTACAACTCCCAATACTCACAATGCTCAATTATTGCATATTTTTCAAATTAATAGTCAAAATAACTATTAGGGTGTATAAGAGTGAAGAAAATAAGAAAATTGAATGCCTGATTTCAGTAATACACCTATTTTTTTCATTGAAAACTATTTTTCCCATAAAAACAAAGCTTCATTCTAAATTTCGGTCAAACAAATTTTTTCTAAAAATAAACAGTTTTCCCAAAATCAGCCATTTAAATTTTTCAAATTTTCAACTCTGCTAAAGCCTATTTAATTCATAATTCTACTCTCCATTTTCAGATTATGATTGATTTGAAGCTGTATAACTGGATGGATATGTGTCTTAATTGATTAACTCATGTTTTATTTTGTATGTATCAACCTTGTGGGGGGCACCACTGACATAATTTCTTGTCTCATTTAAACAGGTTTATTATTTTCAATGCTTTGAAAAAGAACCAAAATTTTTGATGCTCAAGTTTCTTTTTTATTATATCTGATCATCATCTTGGTTCAAAAAAAATTCCATGGGAACTGTGACACACAGAGACAAAAAAATAAATTAAAAAAAATAGCCAGATATACAGAACAGTAGCCAAGGAAACAAGAGAGAGAGAAATTTCATACATTTTCAACAACACATGAAGATCCATCAGATAGTTTTTAGGGAATTTAATTCTAAAGCTCAATTTGATGGAAAAAATTACTTTTCAACATTCTCAGCATGTAATAACCATCATCATCTGGGAAAGTAAGTTATTCCTGAAGGATCATCTGTAACTGACCCATGGATACCTTAACCTTGGTTTTCAGGAAACAAGAGAGAGAGAGAGTTCATACATCTTCAAAAACACATGCAGATCCATAAGATATTTTTTATGGAATTCAATCCTAAAGCTCAATTTTATGGAAAAAATTACTTTTCAAAATTCTCAGCATGTCATAGCCATCATCATCTGGGAAAGTAGGTTATTCCTGAAGGATCATCTGTAACATACCCATGGCTAACTTCACCTTGTTCTTCCTGTATTTTAGTTAGTACAAAAATTTGCAAAGCAATTTTTGACAGTCCACAATTTCATTTTGGTGCAAATAAAGGTTGCTTCTGGCAGAAAGTGACTCAATGAAATTGTAAGGGTCATCTCCAGCTTTGGAATAGGGTCCAGAAGGGGTTTTTTGCTTATCATAATTGGGAACTTTAGTTTTTTGATGGATCAAATTGCATGGCAAGGGTGAGGAGGGATGGCTATAACTGGAGGCAGTAGAATTTAAGGTTCCCTGGAAATTTTCCATCCATTTTGGATTGGTTTGAAGTACCTCCAAGTCACCTTTTATCTTGAAGTTATTCCCTTTGGTTTGTTTCAAATAAATTTCCTTGGCATGTAGAATCCACTGCATTGGGCTTGATTGACTTGGTAGGAAACACTCATAACTTTGTTAAATTTTTGAGAAGTTGAGCATTTCTCACCATCAAAAACAATGATCACTTGATTACAAGTGATGCACCTGAGGAAAAAGGGGACCTTTGTGCTCTGGTATTTCAGTTGTAATCAGGAAATCATTGTTTTTTCATGGTGTCTGTGTTCAAATTGACCAACCTATTGAAAAAAAGAGCAGAAAGAAAAGTTATTATTTCTTGGATGAAAATAAAGATTTTGAAGGGAAAAAAGGGAGTGAATAATTAAATTTTGAAAATGAATTCCAAGTATAAAAAAGTGGTTTTTCTGTGGAGTTTCAAATTTTCAACCCTTTTGAAAGAAGAAACACACAACTGGTGGTGCCCAATTCAGGGTATTTTCTGATGTGGATCCAGGATTTGGTCAGCTGTTCTTCTTCTTGAAAGGTTGAATATGTTGTGCACTCTTTTTTTTATAGAATCTTGAGCTTATTTAAGTGAATGGGATGGTTTGGGGAGAAATCCCACCATGATTTGGAAGTAGGAAACATTCCAATGTTTGAAAAAATGGGGGTGGGGACAGGTAAATTTTATATGAGCAGGAAAAAAAAAACATTCTGGAATGAGGGGAGAGGACGGTATGAAGGTTAAGGGGGTAAATGGGAAAAAAGCATCTTAAGGGGGGGATTCATATGGGGGCAGCAGATGGGATGGAAGGTGATTGCAGGAGAGGAAAACAAAGGTGAGGTCACTAGATGACTAAATTGGGAAAAAGGATAGGTTTGGTGCATAAATGGATGATTAAAATGGTGTGGTTGAGTTATGGAGGGTTTTGAAGATCCTGCCAAGGGTTCATGTTAGCAAGTTTCCTAATTGACCATTTATTTTCCCATTTCCAACAAAATTTCTGGATATTTATTCAAAGAAATTTCCTATTTAAAACACAATTGTGCACTTTGATTGCTAAAATTAGATAAAGAGAGGTTTTAAAACAACAGTATGGATCATCTGAGGGTAGATGTTACTGAAATGAATATATTGATGATTTTTAATTGAATTTTTTTTCTACAGAGACAACCTGCTTTCTTTCCACTTGGAATAACATTACAATCCAACCAATTGGTACTTGATAATAAAGAATCTAGAAATCTTCCATCTACAAGGTATTAAAGCATGTTTTTGGAATCAGCGTACTCTTTAGTTTTTATTCAATAATTACTAATGCAGTCAACATCCTTCACTTATTCACAGCAAACTTTTGAATACTATGAAAAAATTCTGTTTCCCATTTTTGATTTCATTTTCATCTATTTTTTTAACTCCTATAGTTTTAAGAGTTTATGAGCCATCTCTTCCAAACTTCTGACTGAGGTCTTCACAATTCTTTCAAATTTCTTGCTCATATTCTTTTTCCTTCTTGAAATAAAACCAGATAAACATTTTTCAATCCCCCAAGATGCTCTCTTCCCATGATTACCAATAGCACCAAAACCAATAAGACCTAAAGGTTGGATTTGATGGTAGCCCACCCCAGCCTAGAATTTACATTGGGCGGACAGAAGTGTTAGGAATGTCACTCAATCTCACACCTGAAGGACAACTACTCTCTCTTTGAATACTACGCTCTGAAACCTATCCCCAAGAGATCCCTCCTGGGGGTTTTCTGCTCTTCTCTGGAGATGGACTTGCAGAGGGGTGGGAGGTCTTCCCTTTCCGTTTTTTGATTTCTTTTCTGGTGTCTTTTTCTTTTTGATACTTTCTTTTCCTTTTAGTCTCTTTATTCTTTTCCTCATCATTTTAATCTATACATTTTTCAAGTTGTCTACTCTTCAATCTGGCCCACTTGATCATCCAACACCCCAATCAATTCTCAGTCAGTACTCACTGCCATTCCTTGCCTGGTAAGATCATTTGCAACTCAACTCTATGATCAACTGTCAACCTGATTACACTTCTATCAAAATAGCCCGTATCTCTCTTCTGTCTTGAATCTACCTCTTCCAGCCTGCTCAGTCTCTTGTGTCCACATGACCTGTTGGTTGTCTTTGTCTTCTTCTATCTGATCTCTTTTCTATTGTGACTCTGACGGTAAAATCTAGTCTTCTGGTTTTTAGTTTTCAAATAAAATCTCTTAAGTCTTATCATGGTTAAAAGCCAAAACTGGACATCATAACTCACCATCAAGATGAATGAACCAGCAGGAGCTACGGACTACTTCCATCAAGTTGAACTGAAGGCTGCGGTTGATGCAATTCCACCTCTCATCAAAGAAAACTTCTCAATCTGGCGTGACAAAATGCTGATTTTTTTTGATCTCAAGGATATAAAAGAGGCTATCACAAGGAACTTGGGACAACTCTCCATAAAACAGGATAGGGAAATCAGGGCAGTTATCCTATCTAAATTGGGTAACACAACACACACCAATGTGGTCAATTCCACCAACATAAATTCATCCAAGCTCTTATGGGCAGAAATCACTTGCCAATTTGCTTCATTGGAGACCGCTAATCAAGCATGGGTATTCAATTCTTTTCTCCACTTCAGCTTCAACAAAAACACTATTGAAGGATTTGTGAAAGATACAAAAGAGGCTCTAACCCAAATGACTGATGTTGGCATTGGATTACCCAATAATATCCTTGATTATTTGGTCCTCTTCAAATTCCCTCCTATTCTTGAAAATCTAAAACAGCAGATCATGCCCGTGGAAAACACCTAAATGTTGACGTGGTCTTCAACCATTGAATCCAATACAACAACAAGCGTAAGGCTCAGTCAAAAACCATCAAGTCTAATTCCAATCTCACTTTAGTAACAACAAAAATTAAATCTGATAAAGAGACAAAAAGAGTAAAAATGCGCTGTAGAGAAGGATACCATGATCCAAAAACACCTCACTCCAAATCATCTTGCTTCCATTTACATCCAAAGATTGCTCCTAGTTGGTGGGTCAAACAACAAAATGAGTGGAGGAGTAAAATCAGCAAACAACCCAACATCAATTAACACACCCTTCTGACTCTCTGGATAAATGCTGACAACAGTCCAAAATTACTTCTGGATTCTGGCGCTAATATTCATATCTTCAACAACAAGAGATATTTCTTCTCACTACAAATGCAAGACAAATTGGAAGAGGTGAAAACCGGCAAGCTTGAAGCCAACCTAAAGATACGTGGCACAGGTAAAGTGAAACTAGAATGGAAGGACTCAATCATTACTCTGGAAGATTGCGCCTATATCCTGGACATAGTTGTGAATCTCATCAGCACGTGATTACTAGCAATCAAAGGATGCAATGTTACTCAAAATTGTGATCAGTTTCACGTCACAAGGATGGGTCAGACTATACTTAGAGTTTCTATCAGAGAAAACATGTTTGTTATAGAGAAGCCTAGGATAATAGGGAAAGACATCTCAGTCAATCATATCAATCATTCACCTAACTTGGCATTGAATCAAGGTCTATCTCTGGAATAAATCCACAAGATGTACAGCCACGCCACAATTTCTACTCTCAAACCAATTCTCAAAGGCTTTTTTTCTAATGACAAACTGAACCACTTTCAATGTGATGGTTGCACAAAGAGCAAGATTTTTAGATCTCCATTCTCCGCTGCATCTACTCCCTCAAATAAACCTCTTGAAAAAATCCACCTTGACCTTGTTGGACCAATCTCTCCACAGTCAAAGAACAGTCACTTATACCTTCTAACCCTAGTAGACAATTACTCCAGCTATTTAGCCGCCTTCCCTCTGAATTCTAAAGATGAGACTCCCAAAGTGGTGATCAACATGCTCAAGATTGAAGCTAAAAGACTTAACTAATATCCCTCTGAGATCTTCTCCGACAAAGGAATGGAGTTCACTAACTTGACTCTCACAGACTTTGCAAAATTGAAGCACATCAAGCTGGTGACATCTGAACCTTATCACTCCAAACATAATGGCTGGGCAGAAAGAGCCAATTGCACCATAATTGAATCAGCTTGGGAAAAATTTTTGTCTTCTCACTTACCAAAAACCTACTGGCACATAATCACAAGGAGTTGCTGCTTCATGCTCAACCAAATCCCTTGGGAAGGTAATCACCTCTCCCCCTGGGAACTAATGTTAAATAAGAAACTTCCAGCTAATTATCTTAAACCTGTAGGCTCACCTTTGATATATCTCAAGAATCACGTTCAAAAAGGAAGAAAGTTTGATGAAAAAGGGGAAAAAGGGTTACTAGTTGGGTTTAATCCCTCTTTTCACTCTTATATCATTCTTAACTAATTAGGCTCCATCATTTAAACAAAGCATGTTAAATTCCTCAAGACGCATCTGCACAACTTCCCTCTCCTAGAATCAACCAGAATGGATCTCTTCTCTCAAGAACCACAGAATCTCAACAAGTCAGAACTCTCCACTGTCAACAAGCAATTTACGTTTTGAAACAATTCAAATGCCAACTTGGACTTGGACTCCAATCCCAATATTCATGAATCTCCCAATTCCAATTCTGATTCTCTTGACTCTGCTCTGAAAATTTCTCCTCCACCAGAACCTATAAGATTCTCTGCTCCCAAATACTCTAAAAATGAACCATACCAACAACCAAAACGTGAGACTTGTAAACCACAGCGTTACGGATTCCATCACTATTATGGACCACCATCATATAAAGCAGCCCAAAACTGTCCCAAATGGTCCAAATGAAAGAAAGCCACTGAAGAATAATTAGATTCTATCAAACACCAAGAGTTCTGGGAAGACTATGAAAAAGAACCCAATAACATCCTTAACACCATCTGGGTCTTCAAGGTAAAAGAAAACTGTCACGGAGAACCGGTAAAATATAAAGCAAGATTGTGTGTTCAGGGGTTCCATCAAATCCTGGGCATTGACTACAATGAGATGTGGGCCCCCACCAGAAAACTTGGCTCATTAAGAGTCTCTCTTCTGTACGCACTAAAAGAAAAAATTAACTTCACTCAATTTGACGTAAAAGGAGCCTTCCTCCATGCACCTCTGGAGGGAGAGGTTATCATCAAAACCCCCAAAGGATCTCATAGAAAATCTCCCTATCTCAAACTTGAAAAATCACTGTAAGGACTAAAACAATCTCCCAAAAATTGGTACAAGACCCTGGCTGAGTGGATAAAGTCTCAAGGCTATCTCAAATCAAGCAGCAATCCCTGCATTTACTATAATCCTAAATTGAAAGAAGTACTCTAATTCCATGTGGACAACCTCATCCACATTGGAAAGAGCAAGATCTTTGAGTCAATCTTCTTAACACAATTCAAAAACTCTTCTTGCCATTCACCCAACACAATCCTAGGAATTCTGATAGAAGTAAAAGAGGGTGAGATCCTCTTGAGTCAACCAAAGCACATAGACCAGGGATTAGAAGAGCTAGGTCTCACTGAATGCAAGGATACCCATTCTACCCTAACTCAAAACTTACATCTAGAGCCTGCTACCAATGAAGACCACACTGAATTCACTCAAATGAACATCAACTTCTGATTGGTCACCGGTCTTCTTAACCATCTTGCTCAGTATACTCAACCCAATATTGCCTTTGCGGTCTCCAGTCTAGCTAGATTCAACTCAAAGCCTGGTATGACCCATTGGAGGGGAGCTTGCAAAGTGTGGAAATATCTCAAAACTAAAAAAGAAAGGAAGCTTGTCCTCCAATTCAACCCAAACAAGAAAGCCATAGCTGGTTACAGCAATGCAACATGGGGGGATGACCCCTCTTCTTGGAAGTCTCAGACCGGTTTCATTATTTTCCACTGTGGCAGTCCTATTTTTTGGAACTTTTCAAGACAAAGAAACATCACTTACTCATCTACCAAATCTGAGCTCAATGTATTGCTTGACTGTTTCTTAGAAGTCAAATGGGTTGTAAATCTCAGAAGTGAAATCTACCCTCTTCCCAGTCCCAAGCCTGTTCTACATATTGACAATGAAGGACTCAATGACAAGATCAAACAATTTGGCTCTCACTCTAAGTCTTGTCACATAGATATTAAAACAAAAGGTTTAAGGGAAGAGTTTCAAGGCTCCAAATTTGATCTCTTGTTGATCACTACAGAATACATGGTGGAAGACTTGCTTACTAAAGCTTCATCAATAAACTCTCTAAGTCTTCTCCAAAAATTCATCTTTGGCTCTACCATTTCTCAGTATTGAGAACTGCTCCATCCTACCAGACATGCAAAGTGTTAGGAATGTCACTCAATCTCACACCTGAAGGATGAATACTCTCTCTTTGACTACTACGCTTTGAAACCTATCCCCAAGAGATACCTCGTGGGGGTTTTCTTCTCTTCTCTGGAGATGGACTTGCAGAGGGGTGGGAGGTCTTCCCTTTCCGTTTTTTGATTTCTTTTCTGGTCTCTTTTTCTTTTTGATACTTACTTTTCCTCTTGGTCTCTTTATTCTTTTCCTCATCATTTGAATCTATATGTTTTTCAAGTTGTCTACTCTTCAATCTGGCCCACTTGATCATCCAACATCCCAATCAATTCTCAGTCAGTACTTGCTGCCATTCCTTGCCTGGTAAGATTATTTGCAACTCAACTCTATGATCAACTGTCAACCTGATTACACTTCTGTCAAACCAGCCCGTATCTCTCTTCTGTCTTGAATCTACCTCTTCCAGCCTGCTCAGTCTCTTGTGTCCACATGACCTGTTGGTTGTCTTTGTCTTCTTCTATCTGATCTCTTTTCTATTGTGACTCTGACGGTAAAATCTAGTCTGCTGGTTCTTAGTTGTCAAATAAAATCTCTTAAGTCTTATCAAGAATTTTTGAGACCAATTTTTAAAATTCCCAAACACAACCATGCCATAAGATTCATTCAAAGAAAAGCTTCAAAAATCCTCTTTTGACCACATCCTTTTCTTCTCCTCTATGAATATTCTATTTTCAACCATATTTTTTGTGGATGAATCTCGTAAATTTTTTTTATTCTTAATTTATTTTGATTTATTTTTACTAATTGATTACTTTTTTCTTTGATTTTTTACTTCAAGTCAAAAAATACAAAATAAAAGAAGATTAATAGATGATATCAAGGCTAGGTACATGTTGATTTACAAAGCAGGAAACTCAGGCAACAAAATTGGGTCAAAGTTGGTGAGCACAAGGGCCACAATCTTTAATTTCATAACGCCCTTCTAGGATAAGGGGACTATCAAATCTGCAATAAAAACTGGAATAAATCATCAACTAACCACTTGCAATATTTTGGAGGTTTTCCAAATCATCCAGAATTTTTTAAGTTGAAGGGCTTCAAGATCTGTTATTCCATCTAAAAATATGTTTTAATTTGAATAATTCAACAAATATTCCAAAAAAGGGATTCTAATCAAGGGTGGCAGAAAACAAGCCCTTCATAAAAAAAGAGAAAAAGAAAATGATACTAAAATCTTTTTGAGAACACATTAATTGGAGCCCAGAAGAATGGATGAAGGTCATTTGGACCAATTAATCTGTCATACCTCAGGGTCCTGAAAAAAATTGAGAGGCAATGCCTAAAAAAATGCTATTAATTGCTTAAAAATCATTTCAGTTCCAGGTTTTATGGTGTCACATACCCCCAGTTTTAAGGGCACTTTGACCCAAAGTGTGTATGGCTGGTGGAACTAAACCATGCTCCCTCCAGAAATGGAGGGATATTCAGAAACAATCCTGATTGCAATAAGAAGACACAAATACTTGGAATTTTTTCTGTTTAAAGGTAGAAAATCCAAAAGTTTTCACATAACAAGCCACTTTGAAAAATTCTCCTGATTTCAAATTGAACCTGCAACAGGGTCAGTGTCAAAACTGCCCCAGCATGCAAGTGTCAGAAGGTGATGTGACTAATGCTCACAGAACTCAGGATAGAGATGATGGGAATGATGGCAATGATAAGAGGTAAAGTGATGACAAGGAAAGATGAAGTAGTAGACAAGATGAATCCAGGAGTAGGGCTCTTGAATAAGGACTGATTTACTGAATCCTATAAGATTAACACCAAAGGGATAGGTGATATGAGTAAGGTAAGCTAGATGGCTTTCTTTTGCTGAGATGGAACCTATTGGAAGAGACTAAAAAATAATTATTATTATAATAATTCCTTGGGGGAATTATTCCAGGAGAGAAGAAGAGGCAAGTATATGTGAGAGCTGGGATGGAGGCCTTGAGGAGGAAGTGACTGGTGCTGGTATGAGATGCCCTGTGGAAGTAAATGTTAAAAAATTGGGCTGGAGGCAGTGAGGCAGTGGCTTCAAAGATTGGGTAATGGACCTGTCCAGGAAGTTGTGGCATGTACTGAACTGGAAGTATGGGTTTTCCAGCCAACAGTATGTACTATGGATATACAGTATGGGATCTGCATTTACTTCTCATTCCAGTTGAGTTGAAGGAGAGATGGAGGATGTACCTAGCCATATAGATAGAGGAAGAGCCTGAGAGATTGCCTAGGACCTACAGGGAGTGCAGGGAGATACTTTAAGAGGTGCAGCTAGTAGATCCAGGGGTAGAGGTTGACTGTACTGAGGGTTTTGAATGACTGATTAGACTGAGTATAGATTCAAGATGTGGTTATGAAAGTAAGCCAGTATGATTTCATAACTCAGGATCCTGAAACAAATTGAGAGAAAATGCCCAACCAAAAGTCTATGAGACTGGCTGAACAAACAGTGCATTTTCAGGTTTCATGGTGCCACATACCAAAATGTGAAATAATACAGCTTTTAAATTTGGAAGGACTTTCAGAAATTCATGGTATGGATAAACCTTCAACAAAAATTCAAATACAAATGCTTGGCCCCCAAATTTGAGAGAAGGAGGCTTTACATCATGGTCTGGGGTGCTCTAATTGGCTAAAGTACCTCCCAGTGTGGAAACAAGAGAGGTCAAATCTTAAAGGTGTCCCTAAGTTCTGGAATTGATGGTCCTAGTTTCTGTAGCAATAAGGATGTGCCTGTTTAAAGATAGAGAGAGAGAGAGAGTAAAAGATGATGAATTCCTTCCTTTTCCTTTCCTTTCCGTTCTGCAATGCTGAGATGATAAGATGATATAACTCCAAGCTTGGGTTGAGAGCACAGACTTTATGCCCTCACTCTCAACCCTAACCTAAGTACAAGCGCAATGACAGTCCAACAAAAAATAGAGAAGAAACCCTGAAAGCAGAACCATAGCCCAACCCTAAACCTTTCCCATACTGCAACAATCCCCAAGCCCCCCTACTGTTACACACACCCAGTTTGTTGTTCTCATGAAGCAACCCTCCGCCGCATCCTACTTGGAGCCCCCCGCATTTTCTGTATCCGCCTGGCGTGCCACGTGATTCCCTGCCCTGTGGGTTGGCCCCGCGCGCCTTCCCCGCTCTACCTTCCCGGACTTACCAACCAGCAAACCTGGTTGGGCCGGCTTCATCCTTGGGTCCGTAGTGTCTGAGTGGGCCGCAACCTGGCACACCCAGTTAAGCCCAACCCGCTCCCAGTGTGGAAACAACAGAGGTGATACCCCTCTAAGTTGTCCTCAGGTTCCAGAAGTTATTGGTCTAAGCTTCTGTAAGGGGATTGGATGAAATGAGTTTTCCCAAATAGAGAGCGTGCTGATATATCTAATCCAACCCGGAGTTGAGATTGAGGTATTTTTGAGTCCTCCCTCTCAACCCTAACCTAGGTACAACCACAAGCAACAAGATAGATGAAATATGACCCCAAGTACAGAACCCTAGCTCCACCCTAACACTACCCCATACCACCCACCCCGTCCAAAACCCTCCCCTTTGATATCATGTACGTCCAGTTTGTCCTTCTCATGGCGCAGCCCTCTGCCGTGCCCTACTTGGAGCCCGCCGGGTTTTATCCGTCCGCGCCCATCCGCAGATCCTGCAATCCGTGAGCCAGCCCTTGCTTATGCCCGCGCAAACCTTGGATCCTGAAATCCGTGAGTTGGCCCGCGCTTATGCCCGCGCGTATAACCCCTGACTGCCTGCCCTTGCCTTCCAGACTAGCCACCTGCAAGCTTGGTTGGGCCGGCTCCATCAATTGGTCCGCGTTCCCTGGGCGGGTTGCGGCCTGGCGCCCCCCAGAGTAGGCCCAACCCGCACCTGGTGCTGAGCCCCGCAATCCCTGCCGCTGAGCCCTCATCTGCTGCTGCTGAACCCACAGCAGGCACTGCTGAGACCGCGCGCACCCCAAATGCTGAACCCAACCTACCCAACTGCTAAGCGTGCAGCCCGCAACACAGCTCCCAATCCAAGGTTATCAATATGACACCACATCCCCCCCCAAGTTGAGTTCTGTCCCCAGAGATCCTTCCATCACTACCTTGACCCTACTGTGCTACCGGACCACCCCCCCTGCTCCTGATTGGCCCCAGCTACTCTAGCTCCTCCCCTCCTTCCAACTTCCACCGTCACTATGATCCCCTGTGATTTCTGAGCCCGGAACAGGCACACGTGTTTGATTGTTCCTGGTTGATGCGCCTGCAGTGCTTTCCATTGCGGCCACCGCCGCTGCTTGCTTAGCAAGGGAATTCCCCAGCCTCCCCCTCAATCCAGCTCCCGTTTCTGCCCGCGCAAGAGGGCCCGTCCGGACCTGTTTGTGGTATTGGACAATGAAACCATCTCAGAGGACTCGTGGACTCCGCCCGGATCACCCCTTTGCCGCCCCCCCTCAAGCTTGATCCGCAACTCCTCTTCACTGTTCTGCTGCGCAGGACCCCCCCAGAAGGAGGATTTCCCCAACTTTGCGGCTTTCCGGGCGGCTATGTAATTCTGGGTGGACCGCGTCCAGGTTAGGCAAGGCGCAAGGGACCCGCATATTGATGAAATACTTTGAAGTCGCGCCGCTCCTCCTCCAGCTCCTACTCCGGTCCCTGCCCCGGCTCCTCCTCCAGCCCTGCCGCGGCTCCTGCCCCGGCCCCTTCCCTGGCTCTGCAAGGCACCCCTCCACCGCCCGCTTCACCCATTGTCGTCTTGTTGTTGCCTCCAGTTGGACCAAGCCCACCAGATGGTCCTCCGGAGGCACCCTCCTCACCAGTCCTGCCTCCCCCCAGCCGCATTGCAGGTGGACGTAGCAACGCTTTTTTGTTGTTTGGACGCCCACAATATGGGACACCCGCTCAGGAGGATCAGGAATCCGGAGGTTGACCGGTGGAATTCACCCCCCAGCTTGCGTCACTCCATAACTGGAGGCGTTGTTGGGACAGCCGGAATTGTAGTTTCTATTGTGTGGTGGAAGCGACATATCGAATACCCCAGCCCCCCCAAGATCCCGGAAATCCCCGTTGTTTTGGCACTCCCAGCGGCCGGATTTGAGATCTTTGCCAAAAGGTCAACCGCAATGCTCTGCAACTTCCTAGCAACCCCCGGTGCTCAATCCTTGAAATCCCGGTGTGGTGCTCTTTTATAGAAGTGAGTTGGGAAAGGGCTGCGGGTGGCGCGCTCAGCAATAGCGGCGTGCTCAGCAGTGGCGGCACGCTCAGCAATGGGTAGGGCCTTGCCGCAGCTAGCCGCGCTGCGGGCTCAGCAGCAGTCAGGTAGGCCCAGCAGCGTTTGGGTTGGGCTCAGCACCTGGAGACAGGAGACGGAAGGATTGGGCGGATTGCAGACCGGGCGGATTGCGCGGATTGGAAGGCTTGCGCGGATCAGACGGATTGCGCAGGTCAAGCGGATCGCGCATTGCAAGACGCGCGGATTGGATCACGCGGGTACACCCCGGATGCCTGGAATGGGTTGTTGGGCGGACGCGCGTGGGTGGGAAAACCGGGCGTATGTTGATATTGAGGGGCATGGGTTATGGGGCAAGGGATGGAGGGGTAGGGTTGGGCTAGGGTTCTGTGCTTAGGGGTTGTATTTCATAATTCTTGCTTACTTGTGGTTGTACTTAGGTTAGGGTTGAGAGGGAGGACTTAAATACTTCACTCTCAACTCCGGGTTGTAGGGGGGGAGGATCACTTTATCACATTATCATCACATCAGATTGGATCAGATTGGATTGGATTGGAAAGGAAGGAATTCATCTTATTATCACTCTATCACTCTCTCTATCCCTCTCTCTCTCTCTCTTTACTGGCTGCATCCAATCTCCTTAAAGACGCTTTGATCAATAACTTCCAGAACTCAAGGACAACTTAAGGGGTGTTGCCCCCTTGGTTTCCACATCTGGGGGTCTGGCCGGGAACAATCTTTTGTCAAAGTCTCTCAAAGGTACTCACAGATGCTACGGACAGCCGCTTCTCCTCCTTCCTCCTCCCACGGCCTCCGCTCTACCCCATGGATTTACCCGCATATTCGACTCAACATTGCAGAAGTGGAGTGATTCATCTCATGGTATGAAATGATTGCGGACTCTGAAGGCTTTTTGGATTTTGAGAAGGCGCGCCATGTTGTCCTGTTCATCAAGGACGCCAAAGCGCGTTGGGATGTTGAGGAGATGGGAGGCTACCTGAACCTGGATTGGACGGCACTGAAGGAGGACATGCTGGCAAGATTGGGGAGGGGCGGATCCTGCTTTTGGAAGGACAATCTCAAGCCATCCAAGGAATTGGATTACAAGGCAGGCGCGCGCGGCGGTATCTGGTTGCAAGCAAAATTGGATTACGCGGAGCTGTATTACAGGGCAGTGTGTGTTCCGGCCCCACCACCGGCAACCGTTTCTTGGGCTAGCGAACTTGCAGAGGTGGAAAAGGGCCTTGAGGCCTATCTGGAGAGTATTCAGTCTCCCAGCGCGTCTGCGCCCCGCGTGTGCGCAAATGGGGAGGACAACAACCCTTGGCGGACGGGACAGAGGGACCAGACAGCGGATTCAAACGCGGAATTGGTTTCCCCAGTGGGGGCTAAGTACGTGTTGGGGAAGCGGGACTTGACAGAACCGGTGCAGCCTACTGACAGGAAGCGGGCAAGGAAGACGGAAAGGGAAAAGGATGCTCTGTGCGGTTTGGGAATTGGCAAGCGGCGGACGGATCTCACAAAAGGGGTAGACGCGGCGACGGAAGGGACAAACCACGCGCCGGAGGATGGCGGCCAGAGCCGGACCCCTTTGACAGTGGGGAGAATGAGGATGGGGCAGGAGGATGTGGCAGCAACGGAAAGGACTGTTAATTGAGGAGTTGAAACTTGACAACAGTATTCATATTGGAGGGACTAGAAACAATCTGTCGAGCCAGGAACAAATGAGTTGAGGAATGAAATGAAAGAAGAAATAGAATTGGAAGTAACAACGTCAAAAAGGAGATTGATTGAAATCATACCAGACAGTCGAAGGATTAGACGTTGAGCAGAGAATCAAGTCGAGGTGGATTGAAAGTATTGATTGAGTGACTGGTTGTAGAGTGATTGAGTTGAGGGGTTGAGTGGTTGACGGTGGTTGACTGGTTAATGGTGGAGTCAAGTGATTGAGTAATTGATGGCGGTAGAGGGTTTGAGAGTTTGAGGTTGAGAGATAAGAAACAAATAAGAAAGGAAAGAATAACAAATAGAAAAAGCAAAGGAGGATGAGAAAAGAATGAAAGACATGAATAAGAATCGGCTCAGAGAAAACAAGCAGTGAGTCCAAGATCCCCCCGGGAGTGAGTGCGCAAGTGAAAGGTGAGTTGAGTAGCCATTGGGTGCAATTGGGTGAGCGCGGGGACGCGCGAGTTGCTGCAGACGGGGTTTGATTCAAGGACACCGCAGGGAGATGCTTAAGTGGAGGATGATTTGACAGAGGATGATTTAACAAGGACGGGCGCGGAATGGACGGACGGGGGGCCAGAGTGCGGGATGGATGGTCCCAGAGTGGGCGCGCAGCCATCACGGCTAGCAAGAGACTTGGGGTTGGTGCAGTGGACGCTTGAGGCAGGGCTTCAGGGGTGGAACGGGGAGGGATTGGATGCCAACGGCACGACTGGGGAAAAGAACAATGGATTGGCGGGGACGCTGGTGACGGAAGGTGCTTTGGGACGGAAGGTTGAGGAATCAGCTGGCAAACAAGGCCCCTGCAGGATTGGTTGAGGCAACATGCAGCGGATCTGGTGATGGGTATAGGGGGCGCAGTTGGCTGAGGAAAGCGGCAAAGTTGGGGGGGAAGCTAGCGCGGGGTGGAAGGTTGGAGTTTGGGCGCAGGACGCGGGCTCAAAAAAAAAAAAAAAAAACTTTTTTTTCTCTTGTTCCTTCTTATCTATTCCTTCTTCCTTTTCCCTTTTTTTCTCTTCCTGTCTCTCTTTAGGATTGCGTACGCGCGCTGGCGCGTCGAGGTCTCCCCATTTACTCTTGCGGATACTCTCACTGGCGCGGATTTCTCACTTTCAGACTCTCACTGGCGCAGATTTCTCACCTTTGCCAATTTCTCTCACTGGCGCGGATCTTCTCTCTCCAAGGCGCGGATCTTGCGCGCGGTTCATATTCTCTCTCAGGGACTCACAAGCCCAAAGGCTACTCAATTGTGCGCAACCTGTGTCTTTTGGTGTATAGGTGCTGAATACAAAGGAGAAAGGATAGGAGAAGGAAAGGAATGGAGGGGGGGCAATCCGTCTAAGTTGGTCCAGCTCTCATCATCTTCACCACGTCCAAGAAAGCCGCGGCAACCAAGTTGCTGAGTGAGGCCAGAAGTTTGCGCCGGGAGTCGGCGTCGTGACCATGCGGTGCGGCTAGGAACCTCCGGAGGAGTCCATCCGCGTCGTTTGCCATTGCGTCAAACCTCCCAAGTGGGACGGCCGGAACAATTGGAATGAAGTCCGGGATCTTGGGAGTACCCGCCGGGGGAGTGGGGTCCGGGCCTGGAGCGGCGTCGGGGACAGGAGCCTGTTTGGGCAATGAAGAGACCACAACAGGGGACGGTTGACGGGCCGGCTTGGGTGAGGATTGCGGAGCTGGGGATGGTGACAGCGGTGGCGGGGCTGGTTGCGGAGGAGGCGGAGGAGGAGCAGCCGGACGAGTGAAGATTTGGGGGTCCATTGCGGGCTGGTTGACGCGGACCCGGGCCGCCCAGGTTCAAGCCGCGTTCTGATACGCCGCAAAGTTTGGGAAGTCCGCGCGTCTTGAAGGCCCAGCACAACGGTATGGTGAGCCTGAGTCATGGCTCTTGCGCGAGGATGGGCCAAGAGGAGCGCGGGGCGGGGAGTCATTGGGGGAGCCGGCCAGGGTCCACTTGTGGCTTGAAATTTCCTTGTCGCTCAAAACCACAAATGAGTTGTGACGGGCCCTCTTGCGCGGTCGGGGTTGGGGTTGGGCACGCGGCATACCGTCACTCAACGAGCAATGGCGGTGGCCGGCGCGGCAAGGGATGCACACGCGACGGCCAGGAATGATCCGGCAGACCAGGCGGTTCCGGCTGCAATAGGTGCAGGACGCCATGGGGGAGAGCAAGGGAGAAGGGGGGTAGTGTACTCGCTGGCAAGGAGTGGGGTAGTTGCGACGAGTGGGGGAGGGGGTGCAACTACGGAAGGTGAGATGGTGGGAGATCTCTGGGGGCAGAACTCAAGTTGGGGGGGGGATGTGGTGCTCTTTTATAGACGCAAGTCGGGAAAGGGCTCCAGGCAGCGCGCTCAGCAATAGCGGCGGGCTCAGCAGCGGCGGCACTCTCAGCAATGGGTAGGGCCTGGCCGCAGCTAGCCGCGCTGCGGGCTCAGCAGCAGTCAGGTAGGCCCAGCAGTGGTTGGGTCGGGCTCAGCACCTGGAGATGGGAGACGGACGGATTGCGCGGATCAGAAGGCTTGCGTGGATTGAAAGGCTCGCACAGATTGGACGGCTCGCGCGGGTCAAGCAGATTGCAAATTGCAAGACGCGCGGATTGGATCATGCGGGTACACCCCGGATGCCTGGAACAGGTTGTTGGGCGGACGCGCATGGGCGGGCAAACCGGGCGTATGTTGATATTGAGGGGCATGGGTTATGGGGCAAGGGATGGAGGGGTAGGGTTGGGCTAGGGTTCTGTGCTTAGGGGTTGTATTTCATCATTCTTGCTTACTTGTGGTTGTACTTAGGTTAGGGTTGAGAGGGAGGACTTAAATACTTCACTCTCAACTCCAGGTTGTAGGGGGGGAGGATCACTTTATCACATTATCATCACATCAGATTGGATCAGATTGGATTGGATTGGAAAGGAAGGAATTCACCTTATTATCACTCTATCACTCTCTCTATCACTCTCTCTCTCTCTCTTGATTGGCTGCATCCAATCTCCTTACAGACGCTTGGATCAATAAATTCAGGAACTCGAGGACAACTTAAGGGGTGTTGCCCCTTTGGTTTCCACACCAGTGTGAGCTTTTGGCGTCTTTCCGGGCCTTACTGGCATCGTTGCGGGCTGACATGGAGGAAATGATGAGAATGGCTTAGGCCCATTGCCCCCCCCTCTCTCCCCTTCCCTCTTTCCGTGTTTTTTTTTTTTTTTTTTTTTTTCATTGTACCGCGCTGCCCCTGATTTAGAGAAATACACGTCTTCTGCACGCGTGGCCTTTCCCAGCGGGTTGTCCTGTGGAAACATCCCCGTGTCCCAAGTGAGTTTTAAAGAAAGTTCTGCGTCTGCGCGTCATAAGTGAGAATGAGATCCGCGCCCGCGTCCTGAGCCAACAAAGTTCCCCGGAAGGTACCTGGACCACCCCAGCCAAACTGCCACACAGTTCCCTGTACCTATCCTGCAACAAACACAACCACCCTCCACCAGCGCGTGCACACAGTCATCCAAGAGAGGAAAAGAAGTTAAGGAAACAAACACTCTGGGGTGTCTAGCTGTTCAAGCTGTGAACCAGCTAGGATACCTCCTCACCAAATCAGACCTTTCCCGTACGTTTCCCACACATACTCCACACCCATTACGTTGTAGAGAATACAAATGATAAAAAGAAGACAGAGAAAAGAGCCAAACCCCAAAAGAGAAACCAAACCCAAAAAAAGAAAAAGTTTTTTTTTTTTCACTGGGCCTCTGCTCCTTGTCCCGCATTACCTAACCGTGGGGCTTGTCCTCGCGTTTATGGACCTGGCTTGCTCCCGTGCCCGCGTCCCTGCAACCAATCATAACCAAAACCAGTACCAACTTGCAAAGCAATGTATTCAAGAAATAAGAAAACAAAAATTCTGGGGTGTCTAGTTATTCCGGCTGTGAACCAGCTAGAGCACCCCCTCACCAAATCAACCTTTTACCCTACTCACCCCCCCCAGCTTGAAGGCTGTCCCCAGCGGTTTGTAGCCTCTTACTCCTTTGAGGCAGTGTATTGCGCATGGGCTCCTCCTCAGCTGAAGAGCCCAATTTGTCTACCAATCCTGAACCACCGGCACCATCCCCTGCGTCCGTGCCATTGCCAGCCGTCTCATCAAAGGAGGTGGAGCCGCGTGCAAAGAAGCGCTTCACGTGAAAAGCCGCGGCCTTCCGTTTGAGCGGCGCCCCGTCCAATTCCTCAAACTGATAACTCCCGCCCTCAAACTTGGATGCCACGCGGAAGGGGCCGTTCCATTGTTTGGCAAAAAGCTTACCCCACTGGGACTCCAGACTCTGATTGTACAGCAAGACCAAGTCCCCCTTCCGCAACAGATCCCGGAGGCAATGGGAACAACGCTTGTCCCAATAGCAGACCAACACCATCATAGTCTTCCGCAACCTTTCCGCGGCCTTTTCCAGGGTCTTGTCCCGTTGGAGAAGCTGTTTGGCGTGCGCCTCCACAAGCTCTGCAGAGGTCTTCACCTTCCACCAGTCCACGCACAAGAAGGTTTCCAGCTCAATGTCCACCAGAAGCACCAGACGCTGTCCGTAGAGAAGTTCATCAGGCAAGTAGCCCATTGAGCGTTTGACCAAGATCCTGTCTGCAAAGAGGACCATCAGAAGGGCCTCCTGCCACCGCTTGCCGTCCTCACCGCACATCTTTACCAGGGTGTCCTTGATAGGCTGATGACCGCTTTCAATCATCCTGGCGCCCTCTGGATAGTACTCCATGACCCGCCCAAACCTAGCTCCGCAATTCTGGACCAGCATCATCAAACAACCCTGGAACTCTGCACCTCCATCAATGGTGACCAGGCAAACCAATCTTCCTCTAGAAACTGAGCAACCTTCTCTGCCAACAACTTCACCAGAGGACAAGCCTCAACCCAACCTGATAGATTGTCCCGCGCAACCAGCAGGTACGCAAACCTTCCTGCCTTTATGTGGAAAACCTCATGGGAGACCTGCCCAAAGAGCGCGTCCTCCCCCGTAGGGTGACCCACCTCCCTGGTCAGCCTAGAGCTCCGCCGTTGACACGCTTTGCAAGAATTCACCAATTCACGCACCGCGCGCACCACACCCGGCCACCAGAACCTTGCTTTCACCCGCCTCTGCGTTTTGATCTCGCCCCAGTGGCCAAGGTTGTCGTGAAGACACCTCAGAATCATTTCCTGGTCCTTCCTCAATGTCACAACCATCAAAGGCACTGGGGTACTTTGCCGACACAGCTGCCCTTCCTGAAAGTAGAAGTTGGTTTTCTGCCGCTTTGCTAATCAAATTACCGCCCCTGATGTACCCTTGGGAAACCAAAGATTGTGCAAAAAGGAGCACAAGGTTGCGTAACGCCCAGACTGCTGCACCGGAAGGATGACCTCTGCCTCCACCATACCTACGCAGATAACTGGAGACTACACATCCAGGGATTCTGCCCCCTCAAACAGATCCTCCTGCGGATACCGTGACAGCGCGTTGGGCATTGTGAACACCCTCCCAAGAAGGTGAACCATGCCAAAAGTGAAGAGCTGAAGAAACGCCACCCACCTAGTCATAGGAGCGTTTGGCAGTGTTGGAGAATTGATCATCCATGCCAGGGCCTCCGCATCAACCAACAGCTCAAAGTGTACCCCCCAAAGCAGGTGCTGAAGCCTCTGCACGATTTTTTTGACTCCGCATAATTCCAGCTTTGGCTGCAAATACCAACTCTCCATCATGGTAAACGTAACGGACTTGTAGAGGACCGGCCTGTCCTTACCATCCTCTTCCTGCGTCAGGAGGCCACCTGCGCCAAACTCGCTAGAGTCAATGGCCAGGCAGATCCCTCCCGCGTTTTAGTCAAGGTCCTGGAGGACCATGTCTCCGCCCACAGTCTCTTTGAGCTTTGCAAAGGCCGTTTCACACCTTGCCATCCATTCCCACGCCACACCCTTCCGTGTTAGTGCCCGCAGTACACTTGCAACTTCCGCAAACTGCTCAATGAACATGCGGACGTAGCTGACGTAGAGTCCCCGGAATTGGAGGATATGAAAAGGCATCCGTGGGGTTGGCCATTCAAGGACTTTGTTCCGTTTCTTTTTCGCAATTCTCCTGCCGTCAAAAGCCACCACATGTCCTAGCACTTCCAGCGCCGGAATGCAAACTGCCAACTTACTCCCTGACACTGCAAGCCCTGCCTCCTCAATTTGGAACAAGACCCGCTCCAACGTCTGCACGTACTCCCAGAAAAAGCAGCGGATCTTTGGAGCTTCCTCTAACACCTCACCCCCGTAATCTGTCTTTGGTCCCTTGATGCCCCCATCATTGATGAAAATCAGAACCCCGTCTGGAATGTTTTCCCGCAGAATCCACATCATCTGGGCCTGATAAACCGCCACCAAGTTCATTGCGCCCTGCGGCAACCGCGTTAGCTGCATCCTCCCCAATCCTGTCTCAAACGCGGTCAAGGGCCGCAAGTTGGGATGGAGCTTGCGCTGATCATACCCCCCCATTACATTGACCAATCCATAACATGCGCGCCCTGCCATTGATTCCAGGAACTTGTCCACACGCGGCGGCAATCCCCCGTCCTGGATGGTGAATGATTTAAGCCGCTGTAGGCCATGAACAATCCTAAGCAACTTTCCGTCCTGTTTAACAACCGTGAAGATTGGGCTAGAGTAGCTTGATGTGGACTGCTCATACAACCCCGTCCTCACACACTCCCGGACCAGTTCCAAAAAGGGTTCCCGCACAGTCCAAGGGATTGGAATCGGCTTGATATGCCAGGGCTTGTGCAGCACCGTGGGGATCACGTAGGGATTGCCAACCTTGTTCCTCAGTAATCCGTGCTTGTATGGCCCAAAGGCAAGGGCTTTTTTGTGGAGCACCAACACCAATGCCAGAAAATCCTTCTCCTCCGCACTCAACCACTCCATTGGCCCAAAATTAAGCACCTTGATCCACTCATCCATGATCCGCGCCAACCTTGTTACCCACCCAGACTTCTTCAACTGACTTACCCAGGGGTCCTGAGACCAGGAGATTGGCCTCAGAGGCCCGTTCAGTCCCTGCGGCATCGGCTTGTTCTGGGGACAAACCTTTTGTGCCATGGGCTTGTACCGTCCCGCGTTGCACCTGACCATTCTTACGCATCCACCGTTGTCCTTGTGATTCCTGGAAATAATAAACCGGCGGCTCTTGCCTTTGCTCACGAGCGTGGCACTATGGTAGGGTTTTTGAAACACAGTACCTTCCGATGACGCATACTGAGGAAGAGGACTTACTTCTTCCGCCTGCTCCCTCTGCGCGCTTCCTTCCCCCTCCTTCTCCTTCCTAGTTGACCGCCTGCACAAAACCGGAGCCTTTTCTGCGCCGTACCTGCGGTTGACTAGGCAAAATCCTCCGCGGGGCAACCCTCACAGTTGTCCCCCCCGTTGGATTCTGCCTCTTTTCCGGATACTTCTGGCCGCAACCATTTCCCCTTCCTGTGGTTGCAGATTGTTGTCTTGAACCTTGCCCTGGACGCGTCTTCCACTTTCAGCGCCTCTTTCCATTCCTCCATGTTAAATAACATCTGGGTCTGGAACCCAAACATAAATGGTCAACCCAAAATTACGTTGCCGCACTCAACCAAGAGAAACAAAAGCAAATTCAGGACCTTTGCAACCTCCACCTCCTCTTCCTCCACTACCCCATCCACCCAACATTCCCCTCCATTGAGCGCCCGTAATCCCATAGCGCACTTCCTTCAAAACAGCCCCAACTCATCCACCAATTTTGATGGGAGCAGATTGACCATTGACCCACACCTTCCTGCCCGCAATCTTCATTGGGACATAGGCAAGCAGCACCAACACGGCTTTGGATTGGCAAAACTCATGTTCCCCTTCCTCCCCCACCGTGTTCACCCGCTGCACCATTGCCGGAACCCTGCCACCCCGTGCTCCCTCAGTGCCTGAACCATTTCCTTGACAACCACTGGGGAGACCGCGGCCAGCTCCTGTAGCATGAGGGGTATTGGTGCCTTGCTCCTCATCACCCATTGCACAATTTCTGCGGCCTTCCTCCTTCCTCCGGAACTGGTCAACGGCGTGTTGCCTACCAGCCCTTGTGTACCAGTTTTTGGGGCCTGGGTTGATGGCCACTCTCTGACATCCACATCCATCTTTTCCAACACAATCCGCTTGTTTTCCGCCAATGCCCTAACCTCTGCCTCCACACGCGGAGCTTGCCACGTATTGGGCCCAGTGACAATCCCAAGCGGCCCCTGCAGGCCGGGCTCTTGCCCTAACCTGCTCCACAGGGGGTGGCTGACCGGCCCCAAGATCCACCGGCTCGCCCGTTGGGAAAATTTAAGTCGCCCCCAACGTGCGGACCAACCCCTCATCCATTTCCTTGGTCAGTTCCGGGCAACCAGACTTCCAGTGGCCTTTATCGCCGCAATAGGTGCACATGCAAACCAAAAACCCGCTTGATGGCCCGCTACTGGGCTAGAAGCCCCCCCCATGCAAGGCGGCACTCCGCACGGAGGAGGAGGAGGTGGAGTTGTTGGTGGGGACGTTATCCAATTCAGAGGTATCTGTAGGTCCTGTAACATATCTGTTACCTTGTTCACCGGTACTTCCATTGACTGCAAAGGGGCTGCCGGCCGCTCCGTTGCTGATGGGCCCGCGGGCAGTACCTGCATTGGAGCCAGAGTAGAAGAGGCAGTCAGTTGCCTTGAAACCATTGGGAAAAACCTGGCCGCCTGGCTGTATCCTTGATCAGTTCTTCCAAATTGATCTCGCTCTCTACCGCCTGGATGATCACGCTTAGGTTTGGAAGAAGCGTGACACTCCAATCCACTGACCCCAATACAAACCCGTGTTTGAATAGATACCACTGGACCCGCGCACAAAGTTGAAGCGCAAGCCCGCCTAGAAACGCCTGCTTCATTGCCCCTGTTTGACCCGCTACCACCTGGGTCTTCTCTAGGTAGCTGTAGATGCAGTCAAATGTAGATTTGTATTCGGAAAAATCACTCCGTGTCCGCACCCCACCTTGCAAAATTGCCTCTGCCGCCACCCACTCAAAGTCCGTCTCCCGGAAGCGGGGCTCTTGCTTCCCCCACCTTGCCATCATCTTGTTCTGGAGCCTTTCCCAGTCTCAAGCCTTGTAGCCAGACATATCCTCCACATCCCAGAGTTTATTCTTGTCTGTGATAAATAGAAAAACCATACGGACCTTATCCTTGCCCATTGCGTTTTTGGAGTCAGAAATATCCTCAAACCTTGCCAGAAAGCGCCCAATATCCGCGGTTTCAGACTGGAGATGAGGGAAGTTCTGCGGCCTAAGCCATACCCCCCGCCAAACCTCAGCCCCCTCCAAAGGCTCCAACCAAGGAGGAGCAAAACTGCCGGACCAAGTAGTTGGCGGTGGTGGAGGTGTTGGCCCGCCAGCTCCCAACCGGAGATGGAACAAAGGTGGGACGTTCAATCCTGGAGTAGTTGTTGGCAACATTGCACCTGCTAGCTTTGAGAGACATAGACAAAAGATTGTTCCCGGCCAGACCCCCAGATGTGGAAACAAGAGAGGTGATACCCCTCTAAGTTGTCCTCAGGTTCCGGAAGTTATTGGTCTAAGCGTCTGTAAGGGGATTGGATGTGATGAGTTTTCCCAAATAGAGAGCGTGCTGATATATCTAATCCCACACAGAGTTGAGAGTGAGGTATTTTTGAGTCCTCCCTCTCAACCCTAACCTAGGTACAACCACAAGCAACAAGATAGATGAAATATGACCCCAAGTACAGAACCCTAGCTCCACCCTAACCCTACCCCGTACCACCCACCCTGTCCAAAACCCTCCCCTTTGATATCACATATGTCCGGTTTTTCCTTCTCATGGCGCAGCCCTCCGCTGCGCCCTACTCAGAGCCCCCCGGGTTTTATCCATCCACGCGCGTCTGCGGATCCCGCAATCTGTGAGTCAGCCCATGCTTATGCCTGCGCAAACCTTGGATCCCGCAATCCGTGAGTCAGCCCGCGCTTATGCCTGCGCAAACCTCCCCAGCGCGTATAACCCCTGACCGCCCCGCCCTTGCCTTCTGGACTAGCCACCCGCAAGCTTTTTTGGGCTAGCTCCATCACTTGGTCTGCGTTCCCTGGGCGGGTTGCGGCCCGGCGCCCCCCAGAGTAGGCCCAACCCGCACCTGGTGCTGATCCCCACAATCCCTGCCTCTGAGCCCTCATCCACTGCTTCTGAGCCCGCAGCAGGCACTGCTGAGACCACGCGCACCGCAAATGCTGAGCCCGACCTACCCAACTTCTGAGCGCGCAGCCTGCAACTCAGCTCCCAATCCAAGGTTATAAATACAACACCACACTGGTATGCTGAGCCCGTGGTGGCTACTTCTGAGCCTGCTGCAGCTACTTCTGAGCATGCTGCAGCTGCTTCTGAGCCCGCAGCAGCCACTGCTGAGATCATGCACATCCTAAATGCTGAGAGCACCAACCCTGGCATGGTTCCCAATCCAAGGCTATGTAACACCACACCAGCTGATCATCACTCTGCCAAAGCAAAAAAATTCAAAGGATTTTATCAATTTTGTTTAAAAAGGTGCTGTTGGCACCTGGATCAATATTTTTGGTCAGTTACTATTGCAGAGAAAGCTGAAAAAAATAGAAATAACCATAATATAATCAATTTTAGATTAAGGAATAAAAACACCCAAAATAGGGAATATCAGAGTGAAGATCTTCAAAAATTAAATAGCTGATTTCAGGCATACCCCGAGTTTTTTTTCATTGAAAAATAATTTTTCAAGAAAAGCACAGCTTCATTTGAAATTTTTGTACAAAAAATGATTCATAAAAATGAATGTTTTTCCCAAAATCAGCCATTTGAAATTTCAAAATTTTTAATTCTGATATGCCCTGATATTATTTCAGAAATGAATTCCCCACCCAATTTTATTTGAGGTCACTCACCAGCCATACCCCTACAATCCTACTCCTTAACCACCTACCAGGTAGTCCTCAAAATATCACAAACCCATCATGGAACTTTTTGGCCATTTCAATAGGGCATATGAAATTTAACCAAACCGGCCATTTTTTAATGGCAGGTTTCAAACCAAATCCTCCATTTCAAACCTGCCGTGGAAAATCAAAAAACCAACTTATTTCACATCAGACGTGTCAAATTTAACATGAAATAAGTGGGTTTTTTCAAATAAAGTATTTAAAGTCTTCTGCCACCTGTCCATTTCATCCACCCCTGGCTTCCCACCTCCTTCTACCTCCAACCTCATTGCAAATTTTTTTATCTCCAGCCTCATAATAAAAAGATTCACCACTCTCATCATCACTCTCATCAATTTATCACCCTCATCACTTGATCACTCACCACTTTATTGCTCTCATTGGTTCATTGCTCTCATTGCTTCATTGCTCTCATTGCTTCATCACTCTCATCACTCTACCTCCAACAAGAACTTGTACCTCCAAACTCATCCAAAGAATCCAATCATTTTTTTATTTCTCTTGTCACTTTATCCCTCTCATCACTTCATATCTCTCATCACTTTATCTTGCTTGTCACTTTATCTCTCTCATCACTTCATATCTCTCATCACTTTATCTTGCTTGTCACTTAACCTTATTTGCCTTACTCTTTCCAAATGGCCCCTCAGCAAACCTCCCCCCGCAAGTCCGCACAAAAGTCCAACACACCAAAGATAACATCACCAAGGAACTCCACAACAAAAAATCCTCCCTAATCAGCTTCCAAGGGCTCAAACAATCCTCCCCCATCAGCTTCCAAGGGCTCAAGTCGGCTCAAGAGAGCTGATCATATCATCCTGATCAACTGGCTCAAAATTCCCTCCAACTATGATTCCTGCTTTGGATTGGACAATGAAACATGTGTTGGACAACCTCCATCCTCTAAGGTCAATGGTTATTGCATGATGGCCAATGAACTCAAGGAAAAAACAAAATGTAGGCTGGATCTTTCATCCAAAAAGATGAGGGAGTGATTCAAGAATTATTGAGCCAAGTACAAAAAGGCCCACTGCATGTCAATCTCCACTGGCTTTGGTATCACTGACTCTGACAAAGCCAAGGGAATCAACTTGGTGGTTGATAAGTTGGACTCCATTTGTCCTTTTTATATTCAAATGGATGAAATCTTTGGAAAGAATGCCAACATCACCCCCCTAGCTGATTTTGATGCCCAACAATCCAATTCAGTTGATGCTGAGGACTTGGCTGGGGATGCTCAGCCTAGCAATGGTGATCCCAAAGAAACCTATGAGTGGCCCCCATCCAATGCCAAGGAGGATATTCAAAAGCAATCAGCTCCAATCACGTCTACTTCCGCATTGATTGAGGATTCAAACCATACCTTGGACCCCTCCCCTCCTTCTTTGGATTTCTCTCTTCCTGGGTTAGCAGATCTCATCAACCTTGCTGATGCAGAACAAAATACTCCTCAGTCTCCATTACCGTCAACATCAGTTCTCTGGTTTTTCAGGCTTTGAAGAAATCATGGAGAGGCAAGATTAATGTAAGTCCATTGGTTGACCTTGCTTTCAAAATCATGCTCATTGCTTTTCCCCTGAAAAAAACAGTCAAATCACAAATTGAATCAAAAAAAAACTTGAGTTTGAAAAACAAAAGTGGGATTGTCAACTGGCCATGGATTTTCAAAAGCAGAAAGCCAAGAGTTTGGCTCATCAACAAAAATGGAATTCTGAGTGGAAGTTGAAACAGGCTGAGCTAGAGTTTCAAAAAGAGGAAAAGGAGAAGGATTGACAGCAAGCACAACTGGAAAAGGAGAGGGAACGACTTGAAACCAAAAAAAAGGATAAGGTATCAGTAGCCTTGGCTTTCATTGGTAGCAGTAGAACAGTAGATGAAATACAGCAGATAACTAAAATACTGGGCTTGTAAATATATTTTCATGGGTGAAAGAAAAACAAAAAAAATATTTTTGATTACAACATTTGAGAGTATTCTTAACCCCACCAACATACAGATCTTTTTTGTTTTTATTTATATATTTTTTTTCTAGAGTAAATTTGGCCATTATTCAAGTGCCTATATGTGTTTCTAGTTGTTTTATTAATTTGAAGTGACATGGCAATTCTGGTATGTGTTGCTGTGTCCACAGCAGGAAAGGTACAGTGCTTGTACTTATTAGCTGCCCAAACCATTTTGACTATACCTTTTTGCTTGAAATAAATTCCAAAGTCAAGGTCAGGAAAACAAATTGGCCATCCAATACTTGATATTTGACCATATTTTCAATAAGTCAACCATTTGATTTCTTGGTTGGAACTATGAGTAAAAAGGAGTAGCCAGAGATGTTTCCTTTTTCAATATGAGGAGAGTTGTAAAAATATTCTGAGGTGAAAGTGATGTGTGGGGAGAAATCAAAAGGTGTAGGCTTGGAGCCAAATTCCAACAAAGAGAAAGAGGGGATGTTGTTGTCCTTCATGGTATCACAGTTTGATTCAAAGGAAATTTTGGCCAAATTGCAAAACATTTGTCCTAGAATTTGGGATACTTTGTCAGCCTTAAGGTTGAGGAAAGCATAATCTTGAGGAGAAGATCTAATGGATGGTTTCTTCACATAACTTCCAAATAACTCCAAAGGGTGCATCAATTTTTGCCATCCAACCGCTCACATTTTTCCACCCCAATATCTTGAAGGACCAACTGGGTTGACAAATTTTTTTGAACCATGAAGTAAAGTGGTGATAAAGTTGATGTCCTTTTTATCTTATTCTAAGAGTGTATCCAAGGGAAAAAATTCAATTAATGCAATCAGGGCTTGGTGATCAGATTGATTGAGGACAATTACTTTTCCACTTTGGAAGAAATGGAACCATTTGATTGTTTGTTTTGCTTGCTCAAACTCTTCCTGGGTGGGTTTTTGAATATTCTTTTTCTTTTTGGCAACAATTGAAGGGTACAGATCCAAAGGACATGTTTTCCGACCAGACCAGACCACCTTTTCATTAATAACTTCCTCAGTAACCTCCAAAGATATTTTGGAATCTCTCATTTGAACCCTCTTTCAGTGACGGGACCTATTCTTCCCACCTTTCATTATGTTGTTCAATCCATCTCCTTCCATCTTGATCACTCCCATCCATATACTCTGATTGGGGTGAGCAACAAGATGGTATTTGATTGTTTTTGTAACATTTTGAGGCGGGTGGGAGAAGAATAGGACATTCACCAATAGAAGTTGAGGGATTGAAAAAAAAAACAGTCAGTCAAATGGATATCATCAGTGAAACAAGATTGGATCAAAAAAAATGAAACCAAACCTGGACTTGATCCCAAGTTCACCAGAAAAAGGATCAACAAAAAAAAAACTGTACCAAAAAAAAAAAAAAAAAACATCACATCAGCACCCAAAAAAAAAAAAAAAAAAAACATCACATCAGCACCCAAAAAAAAAAAAAAAACTTACTGGGATGTGAGGGAATTGGGCCAGGCCTTCAGGTTGGGTTTGGGTTGGGCCAAGCGACCAAAGGAGGGGGGGGCGGGCGTCTGTCAGCTGAAGGAGAGGAGGGGGCTGGAGGGGTTGGCCAAGCAATTGAAGGAGGGGGGGCCTGGGCGTTGGTTGGCTGATGGAGGGTAGGGGGCTGGTGGGTTTGGCCAAGAAAGCAAGCAAGAAGGGGGGGGCTGGGTGGGTTTTGTTGGGCCAAAGGAGGGGAGGGGGCCGGCAGGGTTGGCCAAGCAAGCAAGAAGGGGGGGGCTGGGCGTTGGTTGGCTGAAGGAGGGGAGTGGGCCAGTGAGGTTGGCCAAGCAAGTGAGAAGGGGGGGGCCTGGGTGTCAGTTAGCCGATGGAGGGGAGAGGGCCAGCGGGGTCAGCCAAGTGGGCAAGAAGGGGGGGGCCTGGGTGTCGGTTGGGGAAAGGAGGGGAGCGGGCAGGCAGGGTCCACCAAGAAAGCAAGAAGGGGGGGCTGGGCATTGGTCGGCCAAAGGAGGGTTGGCCAAGCATGCAAGGGGACTGGAGCAAGAGCAAGGGGGGTGGGGCTGGCAAGCCAAGTGAGATGGGAGGGAGACCAAGGGAGGGGGGAGAGGGGGGTGTTGGTGAGTTAGTGAGAGGGAGTGAGAGGGGTTTAGAGGGAGTGAAAAGGGGAATGAGGAGGAGGGAGGGGGGAGCTTACCTGGGGAATCAACCAAGGGGGTGGGGGGGCCTGAAGGGGGATGGAGGTGGATGAATCAAAGGATGAGCATTGGATGGTGGGGAGGATGAGGAGGAGGATGAGGAGGAGGGGGGGAAGCTTACCAGGGGTGCCAACCAAATGAGGAGGGGAGGTGGTGGGTGAGGTGGAGGTGATGGGTGAGGAGGAGGTGGTTAGTGAGGAGGAGGAAGGAGTGGACAAACCAGTGGTTTGGTGGGGTGAGGTGGGTGGTTTGACTGGTGGTTTGGTGGGGTGAGGTGGGTGGTTTGACTGGTGGTTTGGTGGGGTGAGGTGGGTGGTTTGACTGGTTGTTTGGTGGGGTGAGGTGGGGGGTTTAGAAGTTTTGAGTCTGTTTTGTCTAAGTCTACCCCACCAAATGAGAAAAAAAAAATGGACTCAGCCTAGGAATCTTGGGTGAACAACCAAAACCAAAAAAATGTGGTGAAGGGATTTTTTACCTAACTTGAAATCAAAAATTACTCATCAAAGCTAGCAAGGTTGAGAGGAAGAATTTGTTCTCTCATAGAAGAAGATGAGGGACAAGATAAAACAGGGATGAATTGAGGTGGATCAGGAATATCATCTTCAAATATTTAGTCCCATTCATCTTTGATGTTGGAAAGAAGGTTGTGAAGGATTACACAACTGATAATCAAGTTGATGAGGAGCTTCATGTTTTGGAAGATTTGAGCTGGTTTTGCATCTCGCATAAGCTGTCCCATTTTCCTTTCAGGACTCCTATGGCATGCTCAATCCAAACTTGTGATTGGGAAAGATGATAGTTGAAATCAGTTTTTCCTTGATTGTTAGATGAAACGTTCTGGTATGCTGTAACCACATATTTCCCACTATCATAAGCTGAATTGGCCAGAAGGTATTGATTGTGGTCAAAGTATTTCTCTGGTTGTTGGGCAATCCGCATCCAATTGAACACGTATTAATCATGACAAGAACCTGGAAGGCCAGCATGGAGGGATATGAAATTCTTGTTGTTATCAAAAACAAGTTGTAGGGCCAAGGAGTATCTAAAAAAAAGATGAAACATATTTGGCCAGTGGTGTTATCAAAGGTGTTATTAAATTCATTGGAAAAGAAATGAATCAGTTGCCTTTTTTTTCAATCAAAATAGTGGTTTCCATCTAGCTTGGGTTTTTGACTCAAGGGGATGGTGGTTCTGTCAAAAAACCCAATGCAAACATAAAAGCCTTTGGTCTCCATTACTTGAGATATCTCCTTGCGCTCTTCTTTGGTTGGCCAAGAAAGGACTGGGTGATGGAAAGATAGGATAGAAATGATGACTCTTTTGGTGTATAAGTCAATGCGTCCATAACTGACTGAGAATAGATTTTCCAATCAATGGATGGCTGCTCCATTTCAATTTGATCCCAATCTACAAAGAGCAACAGCAAGTTGGATGGCTAGATTGCATTGAGGATTCTGAGAATTGTTCTGGAGATTTGGTGGTCTTCAATCATCTCCAAAATTTTCATGAATGAAGGCAAAAAAGTTTGGAATAGTTGCTGGAAGCTTAAGTCAGGGATGAGATGAAGCTTTTGCCTTTCATACATAGGGTTGTGGAGGGTGTGTATTCTTGGAACCATGTATTGCTTTTCCAAAAGAGAATTCAAAGCTAACCAAGTTGATTCCAAATTGGAGTCTGAATAAGAGTCTGAATGGGAGTCAAACAGTAGAAAAAGTTCAGTCAGCTTTTTTGTGTTTTCAACTTGCTGGTGGGAAGTTTGATTGGACATTTTGAGGAAGATGGTGATGTAATGTGGGGTGAGGAGATGATGATGGGATTTTTGTAAAGATGGAGATGTGAAAATCAATAGAGATGTAAGGCAATGGAGATGAGATGTGTGTGATGCAATGGAGATGCAAACAGTATGGATTTTCTGATGTGGATGGTTGTTTTAGATGTGATGGATGGTGGATGGATGATGATGCATAAATTGCCGTTTTAATGGCAGGTTTGATGTTTGAAATCCGCCATTTTCATGAAACCCCCCAATTCAAAATACACCAGTTAGGGGGTATGTGTATTTCAGAAAACCACCATTAAAAATGGCGCGTTTGGTCAAAAAAAATGGTGGGTTTCTAATGATGGGTTTCTAACTTTGATACACCCTAATATTTCATATAAAACAAAATCTGTATGTTTCCTGATTAAAATTAACTCAGGAATGAATTTGTTTGTTTAGTTTAGAATTTATTGACTAAAAAATGTTTTGTTGAAATTCCTGCACTCCCATTTGTACAAAACTACGGTACCTAATAAATGCATGTAGCCCCAATATTTTAAATTCCCACATGCAGCTGCGGCAAGAAAGTTCCATGGCCAGTGTTGAGGCTGTCAGGGGTAAAATCATCACAAAAAACCCTGACAGAATCATTAAAACAGAAATTGGAAAGATATGCATATTTGAAATGCCAGTCATCCATCCAGGCATGTCACAAAATTCCTTAGAAAAGTTAAAATGTCAAGAAATACATGTGAAAGCCAACCCAGGCTAAATTCATTCCTTCAAAATTACTGAATCTCTCCTTTGGAGAAAGGCATCATTAAAGTAGTTTTTTTTATTGAAAATTCACACCTTCCAGTGTGTCTTCCCATTGCAGGAAAGCGTGCAAACCTCAAAAATACCTGCCAATACATAAGAGGTGTGAATATAGAAAATTAAGGTTTGGAAAGTCTTTTAAAGCTTTAAAGGAGTTCCTAGAGCGGGAGAAGTCATTTTTTGAGGACATTTTGGGCCTCCCAAGGCCTGTAAACTTTAATTGAGTCCTTGACGAACTAAGTTAAGGCCTTCAACCCCCTGTGAGGTCTTTCTGAGATAAAATTCTTTTGCAAAATCAATGATGAATACCAGTTGAGTTAATTTAACATGTAAAAATCCAATAAAGATTTTTTTCAATGAACTAAATTCTGACCTCAGATTAAAATTAAAATTCATCTAATGTGAGAAAAATGATAAACTAATGATATAGCTCATTTTCTTTAAACAAAATGGGATATTGCAGTTCAATATAATTAAAATTGTACCAAACATGAAAAACCATACAGATATGCTTCATATACCTATTTGATGAACAGAATTTCAATAAAAAAACATCAATTAAAGAAATAATCATAAAAAATATGGAGAACATACATCTTCAAATATAATTCAATATTTTTGATTTAATATAAATAAATTTGTACCAATCACAGAAAAGTAGATTAATGATAAATATGTATATTTCATAAAGGCTCAGGCCAAAAGTATGCCAAAATAAATTAATGAAATCCTGCCAATGACACCAAAAGGTGTAATTTAAGTGATTAGTATTTTGTTACTATAATCATGCCAATTGGCGTGCATTGCCACCACAAGAAGGTGTCCAGCCTTTCAAAGGTGTCATGGGGGTTATTACAGTAATTTTTCCACTATAATCACACCAACTGGCATGCTTTCCCACCCCAATAATGTGTGAAACATTTTTGAGTTTTTAGGAAGTGCCTGGGGTGGGAGAAAATACCATTTAATTGCTTTTTTGCCCCCAAGGGACTTTAAACATTGATTGAGGCCCTGAGGTGCTAAATTAAGGCATCCAGACTGTCATAACTGCAGTTCTGAAACTCCTTCAACTAAACCAATCCAAACTCTTCATCCACTTCACCCTCATATCAAACTCAACTTCACTTAATCCTATACCTTCCACTGGATAGTACTCCTGCATACCTTGCAGTCTCCATCCTCTTCTACCAGGTTCACCCTCTCCCTATATGGTATAATCTTTCCATGTACACCTTACAATTGTTTCATGTGATTCAGTCAACCCTCTCAGGATCTCTCCCCCTCTCCATGGCTTGGTGCATCCCCTATCTCTCCTCAACCCAATTGGTATATGAGTTAGTGCATATTACACTTAGTATATACATATTACATACTCTCCACTGTCTGTTCAGCCCATACCCCCAGGACTCCATATCAGTACATTTCAAAACTTCCTGGACAGGCCCATCACCCAATCAGACAACTATGGCCTCAAGCCAAATCAGTCAACATGTAATACCATGGGAATTCCAACCTTCAACACCAGTCAATAATCCCTCAAGGCCTTGTTCTCAGCTCTCACATATACTTGCCTCTCCTTCCCTCCTGGGCTAATTCCTCCCAAGGAATTAGTATACTACTTCTTACTGGTTAGTCCCTCTGCTAGTTTCATACTGACACCTAACTCAGTCTAACCTCAGGTTTAATCTAATTTCCAAGGAACTTCAACCTCAGGGCTCTGGAGACTTATATTAGTATATCTCCTTCAACTACATATCCTCAGGATCTTCATGCCTTACATATCTACACATGGTCTAACCTCATAGATTGTACAAATAGACTCCATAGGATTTCAAACACTTAATCTCTCAGTTTCTGCATATTCTCTAACCTTATTCACCCTGTCCAACCCATACTCCATCATGGTTTATCCTTTGGGAACCCTTATATACATCCTCTTTCAGATTGTATCCTATACTCTCTCTACTTATTACATAGTTTCATGACCTTCATGTACAATGTACAACCTTCAACTTTAAACTCCCAACTTAGACAGCCCAGACCTGTACCCTTACCCCAATGTAGAAGCAGCCTACCCCAATGTAGTAGCATAACTGATCAGCCCTCTCTGTTACCTAGACTACCCCCTTGTCATTACATATCTAGTCTGAGCCCCAACCAAAAGTATCTCTGTTGTAGTTCCAGCCCTTGTATATTTAAAATGTCCTCCTCTTCCTCCTTCCTGATTTTCCCCCAAGAAATCAGTTTACTACTTCTTACTAGGATTTCATCCCAGCAAGTGTCATTAGCACCTTACCTTCAATTAATGCCTACTACGCTCCTTGTAGAATCCTCCAGTAACCTTGCCCCCAAGCATACTGAGAGTAGAGTCCCCTTGTGCCAAGACCTGGTTGCATGTCAGCAGCCCTTGTGACAGCCAGTAGGTGTCATCTCAGCACAAGATATTTTTCACCCAGCCTGCTTAAATCATATCACCTTGTCCCTTCCTGGTGTTACTCTTATAGGATTCAAAAACTTCTTCAACAACCTCCTCCTGGACTTCTCTTCCCATCCTTCCATTTCTTCATCACTTTTAATCCTCCTGTCTCCTTCTCCATTGCAATCCAATTCAATCATCCTTGATTTCTATGAGAAGTAGTGCCTGTGCCCTCTGCCCCTTTCATGCCAGGTGCAGTTGTGACACAGACCCCCTATAGGGTCTGCCTGTGATAGAATTCTTTGGAGAATTCAAATATGGATACCAATTGAGTAAGTGTAATATTTAAAAATGAAAGAAGTATAAATTTTTTCCTAGAATCAAACCTTCCATCCTATTTGAAAAAAAAAACTTCATAAAATTTAAGAGAATTGAGGCATATGGTAAAAATCATTTTTTTTTCATTTATTTTTACACAAAATGGAATATTTTGAGTGGAATTCAAATAAATTTGTACAAAAAATAAAAAAATACATAAATGCTGCATATACCAATTTCATGCTTGGAATTTTAATATTTTGAAATAGGAGATCAAAAATATCATCCAGTACATATATCATCACAAAAGTATTAAAAACAAATTTCATGGAAGAAAAAACAAGATTACTGATGGAATGAAAATACCTTAGTACCTAAATAAAATAAAATAAAATAAAATAAAAATAAAAACAAAAGAATGCTGCATATATCTGTTGAATGATAGGTATTCAGATAATTTTAAATATTCAAACACAAGCTTCATCAAGTAAAAAAAATAAAAACATTCAATATCAAAAATTGATTTGTTTGAAAAGAAATTGATATTTCTGATGGAATGTAAGTTTATTTTTATAATGAATCAAAAAATATAAGACATGAAAAATAAACCTTTTTGATGAGAGCAATTCAAAGATTATTGAGTTATTCCAGAGAGGATCCATCAAGTTCAGAAATGATGAAAGAACTACCCAAATTGATATTTCTTTGATTATTCTTGCACTTGATGCAGTCTATTTTGTAATTTTTAACAATATTTGAATTCCTCTCATTCAATATTTCTACCTTTAACTCTTCCATGTTGTTTTATTTTTGGTAATAATATATTTACATTTCACTAAATATCAGTTTTTATTCTATCATTCTTATTATCTTACACAATGAATTCTTTGTTGTAATATTTTGATATATTTGCATTCTCTTCATCCAATTGGTATATCCAGCATTTTACATTTCTTGTATTTTTGGTATAGGGTGTTTAAATCCCATCAGAAATATTAATTCTTATTCAAAGAAATCAATGTTGGATTTTAAAGTTTTTTATTTTTTTCTTTAGGAAGCTTATATTTTAATATTTAAAAATATCCAAAATCCCCTCATAAAATAAACAAATGTAAAACATGTGTCTTTTTTTATTTTTGGTACAAATGTATCTACATTCAATCAGAAATCTTGAAATTTCTTCAATAAAATCAGTTTTGAATACCTTTTGGCTAATGTTAAATTCATGACTCAAATGGGTTGTGTAGGGTTGTAAATAACTCAAATCTAGTTGTGTTCTGTGCCACACAGCTAAAAGGATTGCAGGCTTAAAAAAACTAAAATAAACTAAATAAAAAAAAAACAGAAATCAACCAAAAAATCAAAAAATGTTGATTTTTTGGTTTAAAAAAAAACAAAAATATAAAATATAAAATATAAAATATAAAATAAAATAAAAATGACTAAATTGTTGAAAAACCCTGGTGGGGTTGTATACCCCTGTACACAGGTCTAAATGCTTGTGTACAGGGGTACAAAAATCAAAACTGCCCATTATGAGGGGTATATGCCCCCCCAGGGGTTGCACATGTTTTGAACAACCCTTTGAAGTAGTGTATGGGACCCCACACATTGAGGGGCCCTACACAACTCCCACAGGTTGTGTGGGGCCCTACAAAACTCCCACACAACTGGAGTTGTGAATTTATCATCACCCATACCTTTTAAAATTACTTATGTACTGGATAATATTTTTGTTTTCATAATTCAAAAAAGTTTTGAATTCCCAGAATGAAATTGGTATATGTAGCATTTTTTTGTGTTTTAGGATAGAAATAGTTATTTTTAAGTTTTTATCAAAAGGATACAAGCATGGTTATCCTGCCACTTTGGGTTCCACATTTTTTTAATGAAAGATAGGACTATTCTAGAAGTATTTTTATACTTTGAATATGCCATTTTGAGGTGATTTTTCCCATGCTTGCATGCCTAGGTTGCAAGATAGTATGTTTTTAATGCAGTATGGGTGATATGTATATTCTATGCCTATATTTCATAACAGGAGCCTTCCCTAGCAAAGTTCCACAGGGGGTGTGTAATGAATTTAATGGAAATGCAATCAGGTTGCAGGTGGGAGGTGGTTTTGGATTTTTAGTGGTTATTTTGCTCTATCAGGGGAGACAGGTTCTGGTTTAAGGGAAGACAGGAAGGTGCAGTATAATGCTTGTGAGGTTAGAAAAAATAGAATTTTGCCCAGGAAGAGAATTAAAAAAAAGTAAAAAAAAAACAGGGGCCTTTAAATAATAATAAAAAATGGGGAAACAGGGATGTGTTGTGCCTGATCAAGATATGTGTTCTGCATGATCAAGATATGTGTTCTGCATGATCAAGATATGTGTTCTGCATGATCAAGATATGTGTTCTGCATAGGTGCTAGAATGGCTTTGCCTTGAACTGTAGACAATGTTGTTTGAGCCTAACAGATATTGAGCAGGAATAAAAGGAAAGAAGAAAAAAATCTAAATTGGTAATTGGTGCCCATGAGTTGGCAACCTTTTGAAACTTCTGAAAACATTTGCATCAGAGTGATAGGAAACAGAATAAAAAAAGCAAGACGTTGTGGAAAGAATAAGGGTTATCCCCCTATAATTGTCCCAAGGCTCGGAAGTTAACGGTTCCCTGCGTCTGAAAGGAGATGAGGATGCCCAAAGTCGCACTTAAATGAGGAATAGAAATAAGGAGATAAAGAGATAAAGAAAAGTAGAGAGAGAGTGAAATTGCCAATCCTTCAATCCTAAGAACTTTCCACCTGGATGTGTATCCCGTATGAGTTCCTTTAATCTCTTGGTGAGATGATTGATCCAATCCAATGATGTGATGGTCTGATTCCATGCCTGCCCCCCGCTCCTAACCCAGAGTTGAGAGTGAGGATAAGTCCTCCCTCTCAACCCTAACCTAAGTACACGCGCAAATAACAGTATGACAATGAAACAGAAAACAATCCCAAAACAGAAACCCTAGCCTCCTCTCCCCACCTCCATACCAAACTCCCCCCAACGTCCGTATGCTGTTCCCTCCATCCGGTTTGTCCTTCTCATGACGCGGTGCTTGCACCGCGCCCTACTTGGAGCCCCCCGCGCCTGTCCGTATCCGTTTGTCCGCGCCTGTTGTGGATGTCCGGTAATATCCGGCATGATCCGCGCGCTTGCATGCGCGCTCCATCCGTTCCTTTATAGCCCGCGGATTGCTCCGCCCCTAAGTATCCAAACCGGCGCGCCTGCAAACCTAGTCGAGCGCACTACCTTCCAAATCCAATCTCCAGGGCGGATTGCCGCCCACGCCGCATTCAATGCTGAGCCCGACCCGTCCACTAGGTGCGTAGCCAAACAGCGGCTGCTGCTGAGCACTCCGCATACCCTAATGCTGAGCCCGCTTGCCTCCAATGCTGAGCGCGCAGCCGCCGCGCAGTTCCCAATCTGTGTCTATAAATTGACACCACATCCCCCCCAAAGTCTTCCATTGCTTCACCATACTACCACCCCCGCTACTTCCACTACCACCCCCACCTTCCCCCGTCCTCCTTCCTCACCCTCACCATGGCCCCTCCCTGCACCTACTGCGCAAGAAAAGGTCTTCCGTGCACACTCCTCTCCGGCTGTCAAGCTTGCTTGGCCTGCCGTGCCGGTCACCGCCGATGTTCTCTTGGCAACACAATGCCGTTAGCCCATCCCAGACCCAACCCCACCCGACTGCGCAAGAGGGCTAGTCCGGACCCGTTTGTAGTTTTGGACAACAACACCATCTCGGAGGACTCGTGGACTCCACCGCGCTCCCCTCTCCACTGTCCTCCACCAAGCAAGGATTTCAACTTGGCTTCTCCTCTTTGCCGTGCGGGGCCACCGTGGAAGGAGGACTTCCTGTCCTTTGATGATTTCCGGAGGGCTTTGCGATCCTGGGCGGACCGCGTCCAAGTCACGGAAGGCGCGAGGGACCCGCCCCTCGATGAAATTCATTGGCATTGCGCTGCTCCGGCTCCGGGTCCTCCTCCGGCACCTACACCGGCTCCTCCCACTCCGGCTCCACAAGGCACCCCGCCACTGCCCACGCCACCAGCGGTCTTGGATGAGAGGCCTACAACCCCCAACGTCCCTCCGCCTCCATCACCCATTGTTGTCCCGTCATCACCTCCAGCTGATCCTAGCCACCCTGTTGGTTCCCTGGAGGCCCCGTCTTCTCCGGCAGCTCCTCCCCCCAGCCCTCCCAAGATCCCGGACATCCCAATCCCAATGGCACTCCCGGCGGCCGGCTTTGAGGTTTTTGCGGAAACGTTGACCACGATGCTTTGGGATTACCTTGCGACTCCCGGCGCCCAATCCTTGGAATACCGGCACAAGCTCCTGGCGTCTTTCCGGGCCTTACTGGCGTCGTCAAGGGCGGAAATGGAGGAGATGATGAAGATGGCTTAGGCGCATCACCCCCCCTTCCCCTTCTTCCCCTTCTTTTCTGTTGGTTGTACCGCGCTTCCTTTTTCCTAAGAAAATACACGTATCCGGGCAAGGTCTTAACCTTCTGAGAAAAAGTGCGCGACCGCGCGTTGTGAGAATGAGCTTGAGATTGAGGTCCGCGTCCACGCGCTTTGCTTTGTGAGCAACCGTAAGTGACCAGCCGTTCCCAAAGGGGCACCTGGACCGCCCCAGACAAACTGCCACACAGTTCCCCGTACCCATCCTGTAACAAACACAACAACCAAGCACCAGCGCGCGCCACCGTAAGGGAAGAGAGAGAGAGAGAGTAATAGAACTGACATTCTGGGGTGCCTAGTTGTTCCGGCTAGAGCACCCCCTCACCAAATCAAGCTTATTCCCATACCAACCACCCATCCTCAAGATATCCTGAAAGAAAAGAAAAACAGAAAAAAGAAACCAACAGAGAAGAAAAATAGAAAAGAACACATAATTTTTTTTTTCGCACGACGCCCGTAGACGGACCGCAAATCACTCTTTTTCCCGCTTCCCCCATCCGCGGGATTGTCCTTGCATCCCGGTTCTGCGGGGCTTGTCCTCGCGTTCACGGACCCGGCTTTGTGCCGCGCCCTTTTCTCCTGCAAAAACCACAAACCAGCAAAGACCCCACAATCCAGATAAGAAAGAAACATAGAGAAACAAACATTCTGGGGTGTCTAGTTGTTCCGGCTGTGAACCGGCTAGAGCACCCCCTCACCAAATCAAGACTTATCCCCTACCCCCACCACCTCCCCCCCTAACTTGGCCACTGTCCCCAGCTGGTGCAAACCGCCTACTCCATTGCAATGGCACGTTTTCCGCTTCTCCACCCAAAGATGAATCCCCTGATTGTGTTCCAACACCATCTCCGCGCTCCACACTCCCCTTGTCAGATCCGTCACCCCCTTCCGCTGTCTTGTTGAACGAGGTAGATCCTTGCGCAAAGAAGCGCTTGAAATGCAAAGCTGCCGCCTTCCGTTTCAGCGGAGTACCGTCTAATTCCTCCAACTGATAGCTGCTGCCCTCAAACTTGGACAACACGCAGAACGGGCCGTTCCACTGGTTAGCAAACAACTTCCCCCACTGAGACTCAAGACTCCGGTTTTACAGGAGCACCAAATCCCCCTTGCGGCAGGGATCCCGGAGACAATGCAAGCAGCGCTTGTCCCAATAGCGCACCAATGCCGTCCGAGTCTTCTTCAGCCGGTCCGCGGCCTTTGCAAGCATCCCGTCCCGTCAAAGGAGCTGTTTGGCGCAAGCCTCAAGCAATTTGGCAGAGGTCTTCACCTTCCACCAGTCAACCCCCAGGAACGTTTCCAACTCAATGTCCACCGGAAGCACAGGCGCTGTCCAAAAAGTAACTCTTACCGCAAGTAGCCTGTCAACTGCTTCACCAAAATACAATCTGCAAACAGAACCATCGGAAGGGTCTCCTGCCAGCGCTTACCGTCCTCCCCGCACATCTTTACCAGGGCGTCCTTGATTGGTTAATGCCCGCGTTCAATCATGCCGGCCCCCTTGGGATAATACTCCGTTACTCGGCCAAACTTGGCTCTGCAACTCTTCACCAACTTGACCAAACGGCTGCAAAACTTGGCCCCTCCGTCCACTGTAACCAGACAAAGCAACCCGTACCGCGCGAACCAATCTTCCTCCAGAAACAGAGCAACTTTGTCCGCCGAGAGCTTGACCAACGGATGCGCTTCCGCCCAACCGGACAGGCTGTCCCGTGCGACAAGCAGATAGGCAAACTTACTGGCCTTGATGTGGACGACATCAAGCAAGACTCAACCAAGGAGGGCGTCTTCCCCTGTGGAGTTTCCGACTTTCTAAGGCAATCTCGCGCTCCGCCGTTGACAGGCTTTGCAGGACGCCAACCATTCCCGTACTGCACGCACTACCCCCGGCCACCAGAACAGCTCTTTCACCCGCCTCCGCATTTTGACCTCCCCTTGATGGCCGAGATTGTCGTGAAGGCTTTGGAGGATAGCTTCCTGATCCTCCCTTGAAGTGGTGACCACAAGAGGAACTGGAGTCTTCCGCCGCCAAAGCTGCCCCTCCTGTACATAGAAGTTTCCCGCTTGCCGCCTTGCCCATCGCATGTGCTTGTCCGTAGTTCCGTTGGGAAAACAAAGGTCCCGCAAGTAATCACAAAGAATTGCGTACCGCCTGGTCTGCCAGAGCGGCAGCTGAATGCCCGCCTCCACAACCCCTACCTTGACAACCGGGGTCTCCACATCAAGCAGTTCCGTGTCCTCAAACGGGTTGTCCCTTGGATACCGCAACAACGCGTTGGGCATAGTGAACGCTTTCCCCAGAACATGAACAACAGCAAAGGAGAAAAGTTGAAGAAACGCCACCCACCTGGTCATGGGAGCATTGGGCAACGCCGGGGAGTTGATTATCCGCACCAGCGCCTCTGCATCCACCAAAAGCTCAAAGTGAACCCCCCACAAAAGATACTGAAGCCGCCGCACAACTCCAACTTTGGCTGAGAGTACCGGATTTCCGTCGGAGTGAAGGTGACCAACTCGTAAAGCACCAGCCTATCCTTGCCGTCGTCCTCTTGAGTGAGAACCCCCCTGCGCCAAATTCTCTGGAATAAACCGCTAGCCTAATTCCTCCTGCATTGTAGTCAAGATTGCGGAGGACAATGTCAAATCCCACAATCTCCTTGAGCTTCCGGAACGCGCTATTGCACTCTTCTCCCCATTTCCACTCTGCGCCTTTCCGCGTTAGTGATTGGAGCGGGCTTGCCACCTCCTCAAACCTCTCAATGAACATACGGACATAGCTACATAATCCCAAGAACTGAAGAATATGCGACACCGTCCGTGGGGTCGGCCATTCGAGGACCTTGTTCCGCTTTTTCTCTGCAATGCACCGGCCTTTGGAAGCAACAACATGGCCAAGGACTTTGAGCGCTGGAACACAAACCGCCAACTTCTTCCCCGACACCATCAGTCCCGCCTCCTTGATGCGAAACAGGATGCGTTCCAACGTCTGCGCGTATTCCCACACAAAACTTCAGACGCCGGGAACTCCAACCAGCTCTGCTCCTCCGTAATTGGATTTTGGACCTTTGATTCCCGCGTTGTAAATGAAGATTTGGACTCCCTCCAGAAGATCATCCTTCAGGATCCAAGCCATTTGCGTCTGGTATACCGCCACAGAATTGGTTGCGCCCTGCGGGAGCCAAGTCAGCTGCATTCTTCCCAACCCAGTCTCAAATGCCGTTAGAGGCCGCATGCAAGGATCCAACTCGCGCTGGTCGTATCCCCCCATCACATCCACTAAACCGTAACAAGCGTGCCCCGCCATTGACTCAAGGAACTCGTCAACGCGAGGGGGCCGTCCTGCGTCCCGGATTGTAAAAGAGTTGAGCCGCTGTAGATCATGGACAATCCTCAACAACTTTCCGTCCTGCTTAACTACCGCAAAGATTGGACTGGATTAACTAGACGTTGACTGTTTGTAAAGGCCAGTCTTCACCCATTCCTGCACCAACTCCAGAAACTGCTCCCGGACCGCCCGCGGTATCAGAATTGGCTTGATCTGCCATGGCTCGTGATCAACAGTGGGGATGAAATAGGGGTTGCCAATATTGTTTTTCAGAAGCCCCCCTCTTCAGGTCCAAACGCAAGCACTCTTTCCCAAAGAATTAGAACCAATAACAGCAACTCACGCTCCTCCGTACTCAACCATCCCGTTGGGCCAAAATTGAAATCTGCAATCCGCTCCTCCGTGATCCATGCCAAACTAGTAACCCACCCCAAAGTCTTAATTGGCGTGACCCAAGGGTCCCGTGACCAAGCGATCAGTCAAAGCGGTCCGTTCAATTCCTGGGGCATTGGTTCATTCCTTGGTTGGACCTTCCGCGACACCGGCTTGTACTTGCCAGCGTTGCACCGCATCATCTGCACGCATCCTTTGCTGTAGGTCCTGTACAGAACTGAACTGCGGCTTTATCCTTTGCTCATGAGTGTGGCACAATGATAGGGTTTTCAAAGCGTAGTACCCTTGGGCAATGCATACTGAGAAAAGGGACTTACTTCTGCGACGTGCGCGCCCTGCACTTTCCTTCCTCCCCCTCCCTGCTCCTCATTAGTCGACCGCCCACACAAAACCGGAGCTTGTTCCGTGTGGTCTCCTTGGTTGACTAGAAAAAATCCTCCGAGGTTTGCCCATTGCAGACCAACTCTGCTTCCTGTTCCTCCTCATACTCCAACACTCTCCTCCGCTTTTCTTGCCCACGATTGCAGATAGTTGTTTCAAACCTTCCACCGGACAAATCCTCCACCGTCAACGCCTCCGTTCCTGCCTTTGGATCAAAAACCATTCGTGCTCGGAACCCAAACATGAACGGCCTTCCCAAAATCACATCCCCACAATCAACCGAAAGAAAAGAAAGAGGCTTACGGACCCTTGCGACCTCAACCTCCTCCTCCTCAGCTACCCCATCCACACAACACTCCCCTCCGTTAAGCACGCGGAGACCCATTGCGCATTTCCGCCAAACCAGCCCCAAATCATCCACCATCCGCAATGGCAGCAGGTTCACCATTGAACCGCTGTCCACCATAGCCCACACCTTCCTCCCCGCTATGACCATTGGAACGTAAGCAAGCGGAGTCAAAACCAATTTCAACTCACACTCCTTGCGCCACATGAACCCGCTGCACCGCCTGAGGTACCTGGCCCTGACCGCAATCCCGCAACACCTGAACCATCTTGTCTACCACCACCGGAGACACAGACGCCAGTTCCTGCAAGGTCAGCGGGACCGGAGTCTTGTTCCCCATCACCCTACGCACAATGTCCGCCGCTTTCTTCTTCCCCACAGGGTTTGCTGCCGGCGCCTTGATTCCAGGCACACGTGCAGCCAGTTTTGGGACGGTCAACGGGGGTCACTCCTTTGCATCCACCTCCATCTTATCGGAGACCGCCACCTTCTCTTCCGTTGCCACTACCCTTACCTCAGCTTCCACCCAAGGTGGTTGCCACAATCCGGGACCGGTAACAATGCCTAGTGACGCTCGCGCCATTGTTCCCGCCTCCTGACCCTGTGTGCGCACCTGCTGCATTGCGGTTGGCTGGCTCGGCTCCATCGGAATCTGTTTGCCCGTTGGAAACATGTACCCCATCCCCGCCGGTCAAACCAATCCCGCGTTGAGATCCTTTGTAAGCTCCTTGCACGCCAATCGCCAATGACTGTTTGCCCCGCAGTACAAGCACCCCCTCGGCACGAAGGTACCAGGCGGCCGGAACCCTTCCACCATGTGAGGTGGAGGCCCCCGCGGCTGCTGCTGGCCCATACGGCTCATGCAGATCTTCAAATCCTTCATCAGTTCCGTCAATTCACTTACCAGAGGGGCGGGCGCAGGTTGAGGAACCGGAACACGCGTGGAAGTAGGTGGAACCGGGGCCAAAAATTGCGCCAGAGCTGCAACCTGGGGGGCAGATTTCTTTGGTTCCGCTGGGAAGGACTTAGCGGTATCCTCAATAAGCTCTTCTAAGTTGAGCTCACTCTCCACAGCCTGGCAAATGACAGCCAACTCCGGAAGGAGCGCAATGCTCCTGTCCAATGACTGCTTTACCAAGTTGTGATTGTAAAGATGCCGCTGCACCCTTTCCCGGAGTTGAGCGCCTAAACCGCCCAGAAACGCGCGTTTCATGGCCCCCGTCTGTCCCGCCACCACCTTGTTCTTTGACAAGTACCAATAGATCCAATTGAATGTCAAGGTGTAATCCGCCAGCTCCACCTGAGTTCTGACCCCTCTGCGCACGCTTGCCTCCGAGGCCACGCGGTTGAAATCACTTTCCCGGAATCAAGTTTTGCGCCTACCCCACTGCGTTAGGATCTCCGCCTTCAGTTTTGGCCAATCCTGATTCTTGTAGCCTTCCATCTCCTCCACGTCCCGGAGCTTCTCTTTGTCCATAATGAACAGGACAACAAGCCGGGCCTTATTGGTGTCCAACGCACCTTCCGCATCTGCAATACCTTTGTATCTCAAGATGAATCGTTCCAGATCCGCAGTGTTGAATCAGATGTGAGGGTAGTTGCGCGGCCTGATGCAAACCGGACGAGTGGGTTCATGGTCACTGGAGACCAATGGGGGAACGGCCTAGCTTGTCCTGGGTTGAGCGGAGGGAGGGGGAGGAGGAGGGATGGAAGAGGCGAGTGGGGTTGGAGTAGCGGACCCGGAAATGGAAGGGGAAGAAGAAGAAGAAGAGGAAGCAACTGTAGGGAGGTATGGATAGGACATTGCGCCCAGTTACCTTCAAAAGACAAGAAATGGAAGGTTACTTCCTGGCCAGACCCCCAGATGTGGAAAGAATAAGGCTTATCCCCCTATAATTGTCCCAAGGTTTGTAAGTTAACGGTCCCTGCATCTGAAAGGAGATGAGGATGCCTGAAGTTGCACTTAAATGAGGAATAGAAATAAGGAGATAAAGAGATAAAGAAAAGTAGAGAGAGAGTGAAATTGCCAATCCTTCAATCCTAAGAACTTTCCACCTGGATGTGTATCCGGTATGAGTTCCTTTAATCTCTTGGTGAGATGATTGATCCAATCCAATGATGTGATGGTCTGATTCCATGCCTGCCCCCCCGCTCCTAACCCGGAGTTGAGAGTGAGGATAAGTCCTCCCTCTCAACCCTAACCTAAGTACACGGGCAAATAACAGTATGACAAGGAAACAGAAAACAATCCCAAAACAGAAACCCTAGCCTCCTCTCCCCACCTCTGTACCAAACTCCCCCCGACGTCTGTACGCCGTTCCGTCTATCCGGTTCGTCCTTCTCATGACGCAGTCCTTGCACTGCGCCCTACTTGGAGCCCCCCGCGCCTGTCCGTATCCCTTTGTCCGCCCCCGTTGTGGACGTCCGGTAATATCCGGCATGATCTGCGCGCTTGCACGCGCGCTCCATCCGTTCCTTTATAGCCCGCGGATTGCTCCGCCCCTACATATCCAAACCGGCACGCCTGCAAACCTAGTTTAGCGCACTACCTTCTGAATCCAATCTCTGGGGCGGATTGCCGCCCATGCCGCATTTGATGCTGAGCCCAACCTGTCCACTAGGTGCGGAGCCAAACAGCGGCTGCCGCTGCTGAGCACTCCGCATACCCTAATGCTGAGCCCGCTTGCCTCCAATGCTGAGCGCGCAGCCGCAACACAGTTCCTAATCCGTGTCTATAAATTGACACCACAATGTTTTGAGAAGAATCAGGATTGATTTTTTTTGAGGAATGCTGGCCAGTGCTGACAGTCTGCTTTGGTTGCCATGGTGCTCCAACTCTATGCAAGCATGCAGAAAAACAATTTAAATGGGCTTCAGCGCATCAAACCAATCTCTTGGCCAAAGCAAGGGCCTACACATTTCTTCATTGGCACACAGCGCACTCTAATGATGGGGAAAAGGTAGCACAGTCAGTGGCAGTCAAACCCACATCTCCCCAATGCATGCGGGATGCTCTAACCATTGAGCTACACTGCTTGGTGCAAGGTGTACATCACAACACCCCCCCATACCCTAAGCACACGTTTGGCATGTCCTTTGCAAAGTCCCCTATAATATTATTCTGAGCATCCACCACCACCTTCTGTCAGAAGGGTTTGGCCGTTCCGGGATCCACTCTTGATGAGGAGAGAGTCTGGTCCCAGGGTGGGTGGATGTTCTGGTTATATGTCTGTTTACAAGGTTGGTGACATGTGGGAATGTGTGACATATTTATGTATTTAGGTGTGTGACATAATTGTGTCTTACCACGTATCCTTACACCCTTTAACCCCATAGTCATGTATTTTTATTCAATCTTATAGCATGATTTTCAGCGTGAACCAGGATGCTACAGCTGCAGTGCTGGGCTCATAAACCTCTAATGACGGTGAAAAGGTAACACAGTCAGTGGGAGTCAAACCCACATCTCCCCAATGCATGCGGGATGCTGTAACCATTGAGCTACAACCGCTTGGTGCGAGGTGTATGTACATCACAACACGCACAACAAATATTTACACACAGCTATAGATTCATACATATTACATTGGTGGATATTCATTCATCTGGCATGCCGTACTCCGATATCGGGATTCATTGACGCCAATCCTTCCTCAATTACTCCTATCACACACCCTTTCATGTATCCCCGATCATGATCAGTCCTGCTGGCCTCCGGCTCCGACAGTAAGACGCAAGAACTTCTGCTTTTCGAGATATATTTCACTTGTGCTCGAAGAATGGTGCATCCTATGCATTGAAGCTGAAGCTTCGTCATTGCCTGCCACCTGTAGAGTGAGAGTACTTCGTTTTGGGTTCAAGTCGGAAGATTTCTAGACTGTCATGAGTTCCAGTAATACTACTGGTATCTATGGTGGCTCTGATGACCCGTTAGTTTAATTTCAACCCCTCGGGCCTAGCTTCTTTTGCATCCAGATCTCACATGGACTCTCTCTTCACTGTTTTCGTAGCTGTATCTTGGGCTACACCAACGGAACTTACCCCAACGGCACGTTGGGTCAAGGGAATTGGCAGCGCTATGGTATGTCGCATATTGGATGCTCCTATGTTGTTCCTATCTTGAAAAAGTTAGTGAAGCGTTGCCAATCCTAATGGCTTCATCTTACTATCCACGCACAGGTGTCTATATGCCGTCACCTGCCGAAAAGGCAGCCTGTCAAGCTCCCAACGATCCATGGCTATGGTCCATCAAATATGGCTGGTGGACAACTTACTTCATCTTAGCAGGCGTTTCAGCCGCGGCGATCGTTAACTGTATCAAAAGGCTGCATAACTTGAATCGGTAAGCTTTTCATAACATCTTGCGTCGAAACTCTATAGGAACTCCTACCGACCCGATTCAATAAACCTGGGATGGGTTAAGCATCATGGGCCTCCCGAGTGTGATATCTTTCCCTCCCAAACTTTCAGCCCTTTTCCGACTGGGAAGTTACCCCCAATCAAACTTATTACAAGGCGCGATCCCACCTCTCGGACCTTCAGTTTACCTGTTTGGCTTCCTAATGTATAGCACTTTTGTGTGCTTTTTGCGGCGACCCTATTATCGTCCACCGCACTATGGAGGATCGCCTCTGTGAGTATGTCGACCTAATTCCTTGCTAATTATCAATCAATTTGCCTACTATTGGTTTATGCCTCCTTCCAATTCTCCTAAACCGAATCCACATTGCAGAGGAATTCGAGCTGAATGGGTCGCTACCGCAATGTCACCTTGGTTGTATGCGACGGCGACAAAACGAAACCTTTTGTCGTTCTTCACCGGTGAGTTGATGATATGTGGGCATCATCCTGAATTAGCAGCATCCTCACGAAAAGGCGAACTCATTTCCAATGCCGAAAAAAGGAACAATCCATCACTTTCTACAAAAAATAACACCCTTGAACTTGGAGCAAATCAGCGAAATATTCCTCCCAAATAAGACATCTGAGTTCTGACCAGCCATTCTCTAATCAAACTAATTCGCCTCAGGTGTCAGTTTCAAGCGAATCATGGATTTTCACAAGTGGGCCCCATGGGTTTGTCTCTACATGTCAATTCTTCACGCTTGGTCGATGATCATCAGGATCGAGCGGCAACAACCGTGGCATTATACCATTAGAAACAATAAGCTCTATTGGAATGGATTCCCCTCCCTTCTGGCCTTGGGATGGCTTTGTGTGATGAGCTTAGGACCAATAAGGTTCATTTCCTTTTCGCGTTTCTCTTTCTCTTTCTTCCTTGCTGTCCATCTCAAAGATCTTTAGTTCGAGAATCATTCACAAGCTCCATCGAACTCCTATTTTTGAAACAGGGCAAGATTTTATGAAAGTTTCTTCATCATGCATATCATTGCTGCAATTGGTAAGGATATGGCTTTTCTATATTTTAAGTTGCTGTATATTGCAGCGCATGGGCTTAACAACATTTATCTCTTGGCTATTCGTTTCTTCAAGTTTTTCTCGTATGGATGTACATTCACTTAGAAAACGTTTTGCTATCGTGGCGCTACAGTTGAGTACTTTCAGAAGATCCTGATCGTTCATCCAGTGTTTTTGATTCAAGAAAAGCCAACATCTCTGAACATATTGGTTACCTGGGACTTTTCAGTGCATGCTGCTGCTGTGATCTGGGCTGCCGGAATACTATGGCGACTGCTTGCCTACGGTTTTGATCACGGTTGGTTCAGTCGAATCCCCCGAGCTTCGATTGAAGCCCTTTCGTCGAATGCGATCCAAGTTCGAATACCTGTCTCAAGTTTTCGTACATGGAGCGCCGGCTCTTACGTTTATCTTCGATTTTTGAGCATCAAGCCATGGGAATCTCATCCATTCACTATTTCATCCCTTCCATCCCCCTCGCAAAACCTGATGGAAACGAAGGAATGTATCCCACATACGAATGAAATGGTTTTTGTACTTCGTCCTCGCCATGGCTTGACTGCACGATTGAAAACTTTAGCCGACATCAAATCAGTCCCGCAACTTCGAGCATGCTTAATCGACGGTCCTTATGGAGGCTTTATGGATTCATTACGCGCTTGTGACACAGTAATACTGATCGCCGGGGGGACCGGCTTGGCCGCATTGATTTCCATCGCTCAATGTTTAAACAGAGCTGGACCTTCCAGAGGGATGTCATGTTGTCGCGCGGTTGAACTTCATTGGGCCGTGAAGGAGTCGGCATGTCTTGAATGGTTTGAGGCGCAGCTAAATGAGATTGCAAATGTGAATGTGTACATTACAAATGAAAGTCCAAAACAGAAGTTGCTAGATGGCGGTGAAGTGATGGCCAATGAAAAAACAAACGATGCGGTGAATGAAGATGAAGCCATTCAGATCGAAAAGCCAACCATTAATTCAGATGAAGTTGAAAGCAAATCTCAAGGAGAAGAGCAGACAAAAGAATCTTTTGCTTCATTACAAGTCAGTTATAATCGACCCAATATCCGTTCAATATTGCAAGACGCGGTGGCGCAGTACCACGGGCGTCTTGGAGTCATGGGTGGGTTACACTTGATTTTAATTTTCCTCTCGGTATCTTCCTTGAAGGCAAGCATCCTCATCTTATTTGTTTATTTGCTAAACGTTTCGGCCGGTTGAATTCAATCCAGTCTGTGGTCCAAACTCGATGGTTTTGGAAGTTCGAAACTCAGTGGCAAGACTTCAAAAGTGTATTTTATTCTCGGAGCCTAACGTCGTATGCTCCGAACTAGAACTGTATCAAGAGTCTTTCGATGACTAGTTAAACAATCGCTTGACATTATTGATCTATCTCTAATTTGATTTCTCCGGTCTGTAAGGCACAAATCTCATTTATCATCTTTGTCATTAACTAAGAACACGCAGTTTTTTCACTCAGTCCAAATCATATTCCAACGTGTATAAACGCTGCGGGAAAAAAGCAAACAGCAGACGAAGATATAAAGTAGCATTTTCACTTGGTCAATTATCACCTACAGGGCCAATATGTTTTTTGAAGCACATTACTTTATAATTATTATTATTATTTTATTATTGAAGATTGAAAAGGGTTCCCCGGATTAGTTTTCTTTTTCTGGTTTGAGATTCAAAGATTGCGCATCTATGATACAAGATTTGAAACATGTTAGCTTGAAACACAAGATCATAAACATTTCCTCCCCATTGAGAGAACATTCTGATAGCTCAAGCCCTTGCAGGACAATCAAGTCTGTTAACTGTATGTCATCCCCCCAAGATGGTTCATCCAGTAGTGAGAAGAATTGCATCCTCTCTGGCTCTCTGCAATGTTTATGGTGCTCATCTATGTAACAAGCTCAATCACCCCTCATTGTTTAGGACCTAGCCTGCAAGTCACATGCTGTAGACCTGCTGGTCAGGTGTGAGCAATTTTGTCATACTTCAGACTCAAGGCTATTATTGTTTGAAGACAACTTCAACATATACCGCCTGTGCCTTGATGACAACATTTCATTCTTGTTCCACATTTCCTCTACATTCCTCATGCACCTAATCCCTTTGAAATAAAGCAGAAAGTCCTTAGTTTGTATCTCCATACACTAGGCTGTAGATCAATTTAAAAGTAAAAAGCTTTTACCTATAGATTTTTTTCCCTTGGTTAGTTAATTTCATACATCCTTGCACCTTTTCTGAGTGACAAGCATTACATTGAAGCTTGTTCCAGTTTTCCAACTGAAACATTTCCTCAATCTTGAACCATAATTCAAAGCATCAGCTTTGGATTTTGGAGATGAGACTCCAACTTTGAGGTTTATCATAACTTTGGTCTGTTCTCTTTGCTCCATGTCCAGCTAATGGGTTTTACCCTCTTAAGTACATGGGGTGGGTGGGTGACTGTAAACTAACTAACTCAAAATAACAAATCTTCAGTCACTTAAGCTGTCTAAGCTAGCTATTCAATTAATTATTGATCTCATGTACTTGCTCAACCAGAATGGCAACCCTTGCCCCTAATCAAAAAGATTTTGTTAGCATAGGGAGAAACAGCAGTCCACAGGCATGTCAATCCTTGGATCCCATTCTGTCTCCAATTTCAACTTTGGGAGAGCCACTCAAGGATCTTTGAGCTCATGGCATTTAATCAAGTAATCCCTACAAGGATACATCAGAGGCAATAAGCAGTTCCCCCTGATTCTAGTTTCACTACTAGAGGTAGATCCCAGGCTTGTAGAAGTACCCACCCAGGCCAAACCTGTCAAAGCATTGACTCTTCTATCAAACCTGGTGGAAGCTCTCAACCAAAACGCTTTGAGGGAATTTAAAAGAAGCTCAAATTTACTGAATCCTTGCATGGATTGGCCAGATCACTTGATGGGTGAATACCCTCACAGAATTTTATCTTACTTTTACACTTGAAAAATTATATTTTTGAGAAACCCCTGTAAATTCAGATCCAGCCAGATTAGTATTATTCATGAATCTTCCTTCTTACACAAGCTCAAATCCAGAAGGGAAAGCTCCCATTAAAACTCCAAGTTTCAAGGACAGTGATACTTGTTTAATTAGGAATGACAAATAGGCAAGGGGGGGGGGGAAGGAAGGGTTGTGTATTTACTGTGAAGGGAAGAATGACATAAATTTTTGTGCAAAGCAACTAGCTTGGGAAGTAGCCAAGTTGAAAGAATAGACTTTATTTTTCTTCATACTTGCAGAGGATACCACAAATTTTGCAAATTTTTGAGTCAATCTTTGAAAATTTGAGAAAATTCACACTCCAATTTTGATTTTGATTTTTTTTCTTTTCCATTCCAAGAACAAGCCTTGCAGTGTTCTCTTAGAATTGGGTGCTCATGTGCCTTTCATAACTCTAGAATTCACTCTTTCCAAAAAACTTTTGCATTTTTGAATAGAAAATTTCCCAATTTTTTAGTAAGTAGTGCATCCATAACATCCCATTGAGTCACCCATGAGGCAACATGGATTTTTGTGTTTTCTTCCTTTAAAAGCTTAAAATTAGATTTATTTGTCTTTGAAATACCTTTAATAGACACAGCAATCCTAGTAAATCACTTTCTGGTTCACCAAAGCTCTGATGTGAATTGGCCAGAAGAATTAATGACCTTTGTAACTCACTTCCAGAACTCAACTTATCTAAAAAAATAGAATAAAACATCTTAAATAACAATATAATTCAGCAGGATGACAACTTTCCTCCAGGAGATGCTCAATATCATGAAATTTCTGCCCAATTTTCCTCTTCAAATTATTTAGGATATATTGCTTGTTTTTCAAAATTACCCCTTTCCATTTCCTTTAAACAGAAACCAGCACATAATTAAATTTTTGTTTTGAGCTAATCAATTTTTTCTCACCATTCCAATTCTTTGAACTAAATCCTGAGATATGATGAAAAAAAGATTATTTATAAGTTATAATGGATTTTTTAAATTCCATTTATCATGAATATGCTGGTAGATTGTTTGCTCTCAAAGCCAATAAACTGCCTCTGCACCATCTTCAAAATAATAAGATAAAAATTCAAGGACCATATCCCCTTCCTTTTCTGGTTTAATTTCTTTCAAAGTAGGAATATACAAAGCTTTGAGGTATACCAACCTTTCAGGCACAATGGCAGAATATTTAGAAGTATGATTTCATCAACCAAGAAATTCAAGGAATTTCTCTCCTGTATTTATTTTTTAAAAATAAAGATTGAAGTCTTTGTATCTATGTTTATTATACAAAAAAAATCAGGTGATGTTGAAAGAGGCCTATCCAGTACCATCAATGTTGAATCTTCCAACACTTTTTGATGGAGCTACTAACTTCTTGAAGTTATAAATTTGATTAGTTCATCAATTTATTGAAACAGAATAAGGTAAGGAATAATTTTATTATGTAATAGCTGACTTTGGCAGCTATGAGTATAACATCTTTCCTTTTTGAATCTGTAATTCTGCTTCCAATTTCAAAAAATAATTGTGATAATTTCAAATGAAGTTTTATTTTTCAAACATAAATATAAAATATACCCTCTTCCAAGTATAGTTAAATGTAATCATGTCACAAAAAAAGCACTCTAAAAACTTAGTTAATTAAAGATAGTAATTTTAGAATCAAGCAAGGGGACAACCTATTCTGGAAAATCATCCATTACTTGTGAATAATCTGAAGATGAAAAAAAGAGATTTGATTACCTGAACTAACAGACTAAGAAATGAGAGTTTACAAATGTTGAGAGAGAAGAGCAAGAAAGGAAGTTGAAGAAGGTTGAAGGTTCTCACTCAGTGCAGACAAGAACAGAAATGGGGCGCTCAAATGACAATGAAAACAGAACAGTAAGAGAAAGGCAGAAATGGGAAAGATGGCTGAACAAGGATGTTTTGAGATAGGTCAGTAGTTGTCATGAATTCTGAAGTAGATCAACCTCACATGTGAACAAGGAAGGAAATTGGCAAGAATTAGTTGAGGAGCTTATCAATGGTTGAGGTCAGAGTTGATTGTCAATGAGAGTTGGTTGTGAGTGAGGAGTATGATGAGAAGGAAGTTGAGATTTGGATGAGAGCGGGGAGCTGATATAGGAATTGAAGAGTGTTGGAATTATGGCAACTAAGTGTCCTCATTCTCCTTTTGATTTAAATATAAAATAAATTATTAAATAAAATACTATAAAAAAATATAAGACTGTTCTCCGGTATTATGGGCATCATAAAAGTAGCTTGTTATGATCAAATTGTCTCTCATGTCTCTAATCAGTTGTCCCTCCTACTGTTGAATATTTCTAGGTTAAGTCATGATTAAGTCTGAAAGAATGCTAGTTCAAGTAGTCTGATTTTCCATTACTGATCAAACTCTTGTAGTCATAGAACCCTGAGTCACTAGTTCTTTTAATGGACTTCTTATCTCTAAGAACCTCCTTTCTTATCTTGATCTTTCTTAATTTTAATGTTTGTTGAATCACCAAATCAGCTTGAATTAACGCCTCAGTTGTATTGACTTGTCACTCTTCTTTTGATAGCTTTTATGTCCTGGCTTATGGCCTGTTGTGTATCTGCCTTGTTGCATACTGTCTTTCACTGATTATGTGACAGTTCTTTGGTTGCTTCTTATTCATTATTCATTATACTTGTTATTGTTAAAACCACATTTTTATCATGTTGATTATGGCTTGTATTTACTATTTAAATCCTGCCAACTTCAACTGAAATATGATCATCCATTCTTACTCACCTTGAACTTGAGTGCCCCCCTTGACTCTCTGATCTGCTCCTCTTGGCAAAACAAGATTCCTCCTCCTCATCCTCTCACTCAAATCTGACCGGAGCATTCTGCCAAATTTTTAACAAAGAGCAGTGGAGGAAAAGCAAGGATGGAGGAGGAAAAGCAAGGATGGAATGGGTGACGGATGAGCGGACAGGTGATGGAAGCGGATTGATTCTGGAAGTGGAGGAATGGGAATGGTGGATTATGAATGAAGAGTAATGATGACAAAGTTGGGAGGGGGAGCGGGGTTTGAGAAAATTTGAGCAGGGAGCGGGGATTGGGATTGAAAGGGAGTTGAGCGGGAGCAGTGGTGGTGTTTGAATCAGATTTCCTCTCAACACGCCGCCGTGTTCAGATGAGAGGTTGAAAAATCATGTTGGTGGGGCGCCTGACTGAGGGTTTAATTGCTGATTTTGTCAATGGGTTGGCTAGCATTGATTTGGAAGGTACAAGGTTGGTGATGAGAAGTTTGGCGTCCTTTTGCTCTTGAAGCCATTTGATTTGAATGTTGACATGTTTGAGTGCACTGTGATGAGATTCAAAATTGATGAGATAGTTGAGGGCTTTTTTGTTGATGTGTGAGCAGTGGGTGAGAGAGATAGAGGGATTCAATTCTTTCAAGAGGTTTAGAATCCAAATCTTTTCTTGAGTGGCTAGGACAAAGGATTTGAGTTCCCCTTTGGTTGAGGACAGCAATACGGTGGGTTGAGGCTTGCTTTTCCAAGAAAGGGCACATCCTTAGAGCAATATCAAGTAGCCAGTGTGACTTCTTCTTGATATGGGATCATTACCTCCATTGGAGTCACTCCACAATTCAAGATCAAATTTGAAGTAGTTGTTTTTGAGACGAAGGGCAAGATTTTGTGTTGTTTTGACATAACGCCAGGCATGCTTGGCTTCTTTCCAGTGAGACAGACCAGGCTTTGCATTAAATCTGGATAGGGAGGAGACAGGGTAGGAGAGGTCCGGTCAAGTTTGAGTAGCTATGAAGTTGAGGTAGCCCGTAGAAGAGCAATAGTTGATGTTGAGCTTGGAAAAGTTGGAAGCGTTGTCATTGGTAGCAGGTTTGAGTGCAATTCCAGGAATTATGAGTGTGTTGATTGGTTTCAATTCTGAAAGTCTGAGTTTGGTCAGTCCAGTCTCAATGTGATTGGGTTGGTGTAGGCAGGGTCCTTCCGGCAAGTCAACAATGTAATTGCCAAGGATTTTGGTGAGAGGGCCGTTGTGCAAAATAGCAAATTTTGCTTTCAATTTTGTTTGGAATTCTTGTGAACTACCAATAATGACCAGGTCATCAACATAACAGAAGATAAAGAGCTGAAGTGATTGATTTATGAACAGACACGGATTGGCAGAAGACGCAACAAAGTTTTGATCAAGAATCCACTGCTTGAGAGTATCAAACCAGCTCTTAGGGTCTTGTTTCAGGCCATATAGGGCCTTGTTTAACTTGAGATAAGGAAAGGGAGTGTTTTATCCAGAGGGGGCCTTGATGTAGATGTCTTTGTCAAGTTCAGCGTGCAGGAATACGGACATGATGTCCATTTGTGTTATTGGTAATTTGTGATGAAAAGCATACACCAGCATCATACGGAGTGTTGTAATTTGACCTGTGGGTGCGTAGGTTTCCCCATAATCAAAGAACTCCAGTTTCCAGAAACCTTTGACACATATTCTTGCCTTGAAAATGAGACCATCATTGTTGGGATTTATTTTCAGTTGATATACCCATACGGTTGACAGTGCCTTTTTGCCTTCTGGAAATGAATAGCAGCCAGTCCAGACGCCCATGGATTCAATCCCATTTAGTTCCTTTTTCAGGCCAAGAGTCCAATTTTGACAATTGGGCAAACTTTTGGCCTCTTCATAGCTTCTGGGAACGCTCCTGGTGAGAAACCCATAGCGTTGGGGACGTTGAAGGGAGGAGTGGTGTGGTGCTCCAAAACCTAACCTATAGCCATCAGACTCACTTTTCTAGTATAAGGACAGCTACAAGCATCAATCAGACCTCAAAATTGTATTCTACACCAAAAATAACACCTAGTCACTCAGCCAAAGTATCCCTCTGTCTCTCATGGTTTAGAAGATACAGCCCAAATCAACCCTGGCCTACCCATACCCCTACCAGGTGTCACAGACCAGTGAAGGTTCATGGACATACCCTGGATACCTTCAAGTACATACCTCATACAGTAAAACCATACAGAACCAAACAACCTGCAGCAGAATACATGATTAATATATGCAAGGCACTGCATGAAGAACCAAACAAATCACCTGTATTAACAGCAATATATGCAAGCCATTGCATGCAGAGGATGTACAGCATCATACAGGAAATAATACAGAAGCAATATATGCAAGGCACTGCATGGAGAACCAAACAAATCACCTGTATACACAGCAATATATGCAAGACACTGCATGCAGAGGCTGTACAGCATCATACAGGACACTATACAGAAGTAATTTATGCAGGGGGCACCTGTATCAATGCAGCACAGCAATGCATGCAAGGGTGTACATGCATGTAGATCCTGCACAGCCTCCTCCTCTGACCAGCAAAAATGCCTCATGAACTGTATTCACTGTACCAGGGAGAACCTAAGGGGAAGCCCTGAGGGCAGGATTTTCTATAAATAGAGGGCCTCTCTCCCCATCCAGGTCCCATCATCAGTTCCCCCCATCCTCCCCTCCAGGGATCACCATGACTCCTAGGCACCCTTAACCCATACTTTTACCATCCTCAACCATTATCCCATAAACCATACTGTAACCATCACCAATCCCATAACCCATACTGTAACCATCACCAATCCCATATCCCATACCAACAAACATCACCATCACCATCATCATCAACATCAACCATCACCATCAACCATCAACCACCACCATTACCCTTGGCCATCCACCATCATCAACACATACTTTTGACCATGACCCAGCCCAATAACCCATACTTTTGACCATCCACCACCACCATTATTCACTCAATACCCCATACCTTTGAACATCACCACCATGTACCCATAACCTGAACATCATCCATCATCACCATCCATCATCACCATCCATCATCACCATCCATCATCATCACCTACCATCATCATCATCACCTACCATCATCATCATCAGTCACCATCATCAGTCAACATCATCACCTACCTTGACCATCATCAATCATCATCATCACCTACCATCATCATCATCAGTCATCATCATCATCCATCATCATCACCTACCATCATCATCATCAGTCATCATCATCATCCATCATCATCATCACCTACCATCATCATCATCAGTCATCATCATCATCCATCATCATCATCACCTACCATCATCATCATCAGTCATCATCATCATCCATCATCATCATCACCTACCATCATCATCATCAGTCATCATCATCATCCATCATCATCATCACCTATCCATAATCATCATCAACCATCATCATCAGTTGTCAAGTATAGGCTCAACCATTTCAACTTTATCAAACATCACCTGTAACATCAAGGGAGTATTCATCAGTAATCAATCAAACAAGATAAAGGATATATATTAAAGGATAAGACAAGACAAAAGATTCTTACCTTACTCAGCTTCTATAGCCTCAGTCAACTATCTGTTCCACCATTTCTTCCTTATCAAGATTGAATACATTTGATCCTAGGTCTGATAGAGCCTACTATAGTAGCAACTCTATCTCAAAAATCAGCCACCAATATCTTTTCTTTTATTGTTGTGAGACTACTATAGTACTTGGAGGGGCAGGAAATTCAAAACCACCCTTAGTATTCCTCTATCATATCAATAGTTGTAGTACTAAATTCCCCCTCAAGTGACTGCCAGCAAGCTATTTGCTAAACTTTACCCAATCCCAAAGAAGTCTCCACAGCGGTCTCTGAGGGTTATGCTGGGGGAACAAGTTGAGATGCTAGATACTTGTTTTCAGAAGAGTTGGAGTTGGATTGGGCAATTTGAGAGGTCTCCTTTGAATTTTCAGGGTCTGAGGTGGATTCAGTGGATGGTGGTGATTCCGTGTTTTTGGAATTGTCAGGGCTTTGGGCAGAGCTTGGTGACTGATTTTGATTTGTTGAGAGCAGGGTGTCCAGAAGATCAGAGTCTATTTGAAGAAGGGTTTCAAATGGATGTTTTCATGAAGGGGAAGATTCAGTAAGCTTTATTTTTTCAAAGATTTTAACATGCTTAGAGCAGATAGTTTCCCCAAGTTCTGGGACAAAGATTCAATAGGAATTGAATTGCAGGTCATGACCCACAAGGATTCCTTCCCAACCTTTCTTTTCAAACTTTCCAACATTGTGACAGAGATTGAGAACAATGGCTTTGGATCCTAGGGTTCAAATCAAGTTGAGTTTGGGTTTGAATACGTTCCACATCTCCAAGGGGCTTAATTTTCATTATTTTGCTGGAAGAAGATTGAGGATTTCACAGCATCCCACCAGAATTCAATCCCAGAGGTTGATGGGAATGGACATATCAATGAGAGTGGTCCTTGCGGCTTCAACTATTGTTTGGTTTCCTTGCTCTGCAAAGGGGTTGTGTTGAGGAGTTTAAGGTTTGGATGTGGTGTGAATGATTCCCAAGTCTAGAAGAAAGTTGGTAAGTTTGGAGTTTAAAAATTTGCCAACGTTGTCTGAATGGAACGACTTGAGTTGATATCCAAACTGATTTGATTTTAATTTGATGAATTTAATTATTTTGTCCGTGACATCGGATTTGAGTTTAATAGGAAGGCAGGTTTTGAAACGGGAGAATTTGTTGGTGAGTAATAAAAAATATTGATTACCAGTTTTGGACACTGGATTGATTGGTCCACATACATCAGCATGTATTCTAACAAATGGTTTGGTGCAATTAAGTATGTGACCCTTAAACAATGATTTGTGAATTTCCCCCAGTGCGCACGGTTCACAAAATAGTTCACTCCATTTGATTTTTGGTAAATCTCTAGACAGAAGTTTGGTTTGATCCAAATGGGGGTGGCAAAAGCTTTTGTGAAGGGTAGTGAGCGTGACAAAGGCATGGGTTGATTCAGACTGAGAGAGAGCAACGTCTTTGAGGACTAGGAGATTGTCTTCTATGGATCCAAATAGAATTTTGTTGTGTTTGAATTTCACAACAAAGTTATTTGGTCCTGATAGATGAAGAGAGCAGCCCTTGTTCAGTAGTTGTCCCAACAATACCAGATTCACTGCTAATTGAGGAACGTAGAGTGATTGGCTTAGAAGAACATTGCAATTTTCTGACAAGAGCTTGGCTGTTCCAACACCTTTGGCATAGAGTGAAGATTTTTCTTTTCCAGTTTGAATCTGAGTATTGTCTTCTGTAAGAGCTTCAAAAACATCTGGTGAGTTGAACATGGATTGGGATGCCCCAGAGTTTAGTATAATGGCTTGCTTGGAGAGAAGTCAAGAGTTGATCATAGCCAATTTATAGGAGGTACAGGATAGATTAGCGGAGGCAGGTTTGTTTTTGTTTGGTTTAGGGTTGTTGTTGGGATTTGGACAGAGGTGGGGGTATAGCCACCAGCATGCGTGCTTAGGATGGGAGGATAGAGGATTTTTCCAGGTGGCTCAGCATTTGATAATGTCTTGCTGTGTGCCTTTGTTCAAAATTGCTGAAGTATAGGTGCCGGAAGCAATCTCATTCTTGATTTGATTCAGATGCCGCAGTATCAGATTGCCATCACTTTTGGATTCTCCCAACAAGTGGGTGATGGTGGTCTTGAGATATTCAAGTTTGGGTGGAAACTTGAAGAGTATAAGGTAAGCAACTATATCATTGTCCATCTTGATTCCAATTTCTGAGATTTGAATTGGGCAGGCTTTGACTTTGGTGATGAATTTTTCAACATGTTTTGTGTCAAATTGAAGTTTAAGAAAATTAATGAAAACTCAAGAACCGTTTGCCATTTGAGATGAGGCATAGAATTCATTTATAGACTTCCAGAATACTATCCCGTTGGTGAGATGATAGTCCTTGACACAATTGATATACGTTTGGTTATTGAGCTTGGCCAGGATGTATCCAACCAATTCAAGATTAATATTGGGGGGGCATTTCTCAAGTTCAGAGGATTGGAGCCATTGGGCAACACCTTTAAGGGCAAAAATGGTCATGAGTTTAGAGCGCCAGAGTGAGAAGTTTGATTCCGTCAGAGTGGGGATGGAGTCCATGAGGGTCTTCAGAAGGGGGGAGTTGAGATCCGTTGGTCCAGGTAGGGGTTCCATGCTGTAGCTTGTGGTAATCGGCGGAGTTGTGGCATTTTGGCTTTTAACCGTGAAAATGAAAAAAAGAGATTTGATTACCAGAACCAACAGACTAAGAAATGAGAGTTAACAAATTTTGAGACAGAAGAGCAAGAAAGGAAGTTGAAGAAGGTTGAAGGTTCTCAATCAGTGTGGACAAGAACAGAAATGGGGCGCTCAAATGACAATGACAACAGGACATTAAGAGAAAGGCAGAAATGGGACAGATGGCTGAACAAGGATGTTTTGAGATAGTTCAGTAGTTGTCATGAATTCTGAAGTAGATCAACCTCACATGTGAACAAGGAAGGAAATCAGCAAGAATTTGTTGAGGAGCATATCAATGGTTGAGGTCAGAGTTGATTGTTGATGAGAGTTGGTCATGAGTGAGGAGTATGATGAGAAGGAAGTTGAGATTTGGATGAGAGTGGGGAGCTGATATAGGAATTGAAGAGCGGTGGAGGAAAAGAAAGGATGGAGGAGGAAAAGCAATGATGGAATGGGTGAAGGATGAGCGGACGGGTGATGGAAGCGGATTGATTCTGGAAGTGGAGGAATGGGAATGGTGGATGATGAATGAATAGCAATGATGAAAAAGTCGGGAGCGGGAGCGGGGTTTGAGAAAATTTGAGCGGGGAGTGGGGATTGGGATCAAAAGGGAGTTGAGCGGGAGCGGTGGTGGTGTTTGAAGCAGATTTCCTCTCAACATAATTTTCAGATATTGCACTTCAACTTCAAATTTTTTAAATCTAATCCATGATTATTATTTGAAGCTCTTGCACATTCAATCACTTTTAGATATGGGCCTTGGAACTTGATTTAATTTCAATCCATTTCTTTTCAATTTCAAAAGATCAGCTCAAACCTTGTATTTTACAAATGAATACAACATTAATTATTTTAAAAAACCAACCTATTCATTACAAGGGTTATTTTTTATTATATCTTGAACCCATCCAATTATCAATTACAATATTTTCATTTTCCTCAATTGAATCATTTCTTCCTTAAAATTGTACTTTCCAATCATCACACTCAGTCTTGCTTTTAGCCTGTACCTTAGATGATGTGACTTCATTGAATTGTTTTGTTATGAATTAATGAGTGCCTTGCTTGATAGGTAGATAGAGAATTAATTCATAATTTTTTATTGATTTTTCAGATTATATTCAAATGCAAAACCTTCCCATGGCAGGTCTTTCCTCAGTTATGTAATATCATATTTTCTTGAATCTTGCTGAGTAAAAAGTCTTAAAATAAGCTCCCCTCAGTTTCCTTCATGAAAAATTTCCAACTTTTTAGAGTGCACTTGGCTTCAAAGCATAATTCCTGAGATTTTCTGGATATCCTTACTAAATTTGAGATGCCTCATAGAATTAGACACTTCTCATTTTTTCCATTTCCACCTGATCACTTCTTCCCCTCTTACTACATGCCTTGAGCATGTAACACATTTTTTCGATGAAACTTTTCCTGATCATGGAAAATAATTTCCTGTTTTATATCTTTGTCCAAGCAAACTTAATATCCATCCTTCATTTTTGATAATTCCTGGAAGACAGTTGACATAAAAGCTCATTTTACAAACTTTACAATTGCAATATTTGTAAATAAATTATTCATTTTCTTGTTTTCATAATTTTGAAAGAAGTTATTTCTGTGTATCAAGGAAAATCAAAACACTTTTTTGAATTCCAATAATCAAATTTTTTTCACAATCTCCATATTTTATTTGGTTTCATTACTTTTTATAGAAAGTTTATCTGATGTTATGATCAGAAAATATTTGTTTTTTGTAATCTTCTTGATAAATATATTCCATTATGTCTTCTTGTGAGAGATTTTGGGATTTTGGTATCCTATAAACATTGCCTAAATCTTGAGTGCAATCTATATTATGAATCTTATCCATCCAGCACTTTCATTCTGCCCATGAGTATGAACGCATAGTTACTCCTTTATATTATACCGATTATTTACAATTCTAGTGAGTTCTTTATCTGAATCCATGAAATAAATTATTTAACATAACCAGATTGAGTGCAGCCAAATTAAGTGATTTTCTAGTGATACAATTGTGATTTTTTATCTTTCCCTATTGTGACTGTCCAGATTTTCTCTCCCAACTTGTAGTAACTATTTCTACATTATGAATATCAATTTCATTGTCCAACCACTAATCAGCCACATTGTTTCAAATTATATTATGCCCATTCTGATCAGAAAATAATCAAATCATCTGTTCTAACTTACACATGAACCAGAGTGTCCTCAGGTCTCCTCCCTTGACTCTCTTTATTGACAATTCTTGGTGACACAATACCTCATCTCATCCTCTCCAATTAACTGAACCAGGGCATCAAAATAAAATTTTTACAAAAGATGCTTTGAATTTAGAATCTTGAAAGTTGGATGGAATGCTGAAGTAGCATTGCATTTTTTTTTTGCATTATGGGAACAGTGGCAAGCCCTCCTTTCAAGATGGCTATGTTGAAGGACTACATTGGTGCAATGAAAGAAGCTACAGAAAAGAAGGATTTGGGTAATGAATCATTGGAAGCCCCAATTGCATCCTCATGAAGGGTCACAATTGAGGAACAAAATTTTTCAAAAATGGACATGACCTCTGGTGGTGTGTAACATTCTATTTTAATGGTATTTGCAGTATTTCATTTGATTGAAACTGACAGAGTTAATGCCATCAATATAACTGTGTAACTATGACATATCCACTTGCAATACCTCCTGTGAGAGCTCTTCATACAAGGGAAGAGGCACAAACATATTGTCAAACATGGGCAATGAAGCATGGTTATGCTTTAACAGTTTTCAACTCAAAGAGTGATAAATATGTGGATTTAGCCTGTGATAGACATGGTTTCTACTCTGGGCAATTGCTCACCAAATGGTCAAGGAAAACTCACACAAGGAGGGTTGGGTGCAAGTTTTTAATCCGCGCTAGTCAAACAAAGGCGGATCCCTTGCAGAAAATCTCCTAAAAGAACCCCTCAGTGCATCCCCACCTGAGGAGAATCTCTGGGGTAGCCTTAGACAATCTAAAAGAAGGCATTCATGATGGGCTAAATACTATTCAACTAAAAAGAAAATTAAGCAAGATTGATAGTGGCAAATATGTTGATGACCAAACAATCTATAACACTAAGCGTAAGGTAGTGCTTGAAGAACTTAAGGGAAAAATTTTTATGGTGGTCCTCTCTGAGCAACTTGGTAATTCAGGATGGGTTAATCAAGCAAAATTCAGTGGAGAGGGTCACTTGGAGGCCCTATTCTTGACTCACCCAGAGTCATTGAAGATTTGCAAGCAATTCCATCATCCAGCTATGATGGATTGTAATTATAAGACAAATACTTACAACATCCCCCTATTGCACCTCATAGGAATTACTTCCAACCATAAAACTTTCAAAAAAGCTCTTGTTTTTATAACAAGAGAAACTTTTGATTTCTACAGTTGGTCTGTAAATGCGCTAAAGGAGTTGACTTATGATCCTGAGAGACTTCCCAAAGTCTTTGTGATGGACTGTGAAAAAGCTTTGATCCGTGCTCTAGAACAAACATTCCCTGAGTCAACAAGACAGTGCCATAAATGGCACTTTTCTAAAAACATACAAGCAAACTTTAAAGTGTGCTTTAATAATGGAGTTGAAGGGTGACAAAGCTTTATGTATCTGTGGGCTAATTATGGGGCCTCAACAACCAAGGAGGAGGCAGAGGTCAAGGATGCATAACTTAGAGTAAGTGCCAAATCACTGCATCTACTGTTAATCTTCCTAGTTTTGGGTTGCTTACATTATGACTTGTATAAAGTGTTTCTTAGATAAACATGAGGATTTACTCAAGTATATGGATCATAATATCTTCTGCATCCAAGAGAAGGACATTTGTAACAGCTTGGAATTGAAAAAAACCAGACTTTGGGAATAAAAAAACCTCTTGGGTTGAAGGGGACCATGCTAATCTCAAACAATTCCTTGAAAACTTGTTGGGAAACATGTTGGATGTTTGGCAAAACCTAGAAGGCACAGTTTCCAATCAAATTAAATTGGTTCAGGCTGCGCTTTAAAACTCTCAAATAAAGATTGGAATAGTTCTTCCTACTTAAATGTTACCATTGGGATACAAGGTGTCTTTACAAGCAATCAAACTTCTTTGGTATCAATTAGAGAGGTTAAAGCGGAACCATAATGGGGAAGTGTGCACCAAAGTCATACTCAATGACTATGGGTTTTCCCTGTTCCCACCAAGTAGGGGACCTACTAGGATCAAGAGGCTCCGTTGTGCCTGAAGATGTTCATCCTCAGTGGAGGTTGGATTATGACCCTTGCAGTTCTAGTTCTGTAAGTTGGTTTAATTTGGATTGTTCAAATCACTTTGTGATTAATTCTTTTTGATGAATGCTTTCTGAATGATTATTCCTACTTGACTAAAATGATGATTCCTACTTGACTAATATTTGATTCTTTTGAATGTTTAAAGGTTGATGATGATGAACTTCTCAACTATTCTCAGTTAAATGAGAAACTCAATGAAATGATCTTGAATCATCCTGATCAACATTATGAAGAGCTGAGAATATTGATTGCAACCAAAGGACCGGTAGATGAAGAAGCACAGGAATGTGCTGTAGCAGTAATTACATGAGTGAACGTTGAGGTGAGACAAATTAGGCGATAGAGGCAGGAGGGAGCAAATGAATGAGAGAATGAAAGAATGAAAGAATGAGAAAGGACCTCACTGCTAGACAGGACTGGAGATGAGTGACAACTTGTTGTTTGTTGAGGCGCGAGAATAGTTAGTGATGGGTCGAGGGTGATGAGTTTAGTTGAGGGCAAGAGGTATGGCAGGAGTTGATAGATTGAGGATGACGGATGGAGTTGATAGATCGGAGACGATGGGTTGATGAGATGATCAAGGATGGGAGAGAGGAGGATGAGGATGATGATGATGGAAGGGATAAGGGAGATGGTGATTGAGGAAGCTGGAGTGGGATTGACGGATCGAGGATGAGAGAGAGGAGGATGAGGATGATGATGATGGAAGGAATGAGGGGAATGGTGATTGAGGAAGCGGGAGTGGGGTCTTTAGGGGAGAGAGCCGGAAGGAGAGGGAGAGTTGAATGGAGATTCTAGATTTGAAGTTGAAGCGTCCTCAGCGGTTGTGTGAGCGGGAGATTGTGAGAGGAGATCAGTCATCTCCCAACACGCCGCTGTGTCTAGGAGTGAGGGAATGAAGAATGGAGGAAGTGAGTAGCGTGACAAAGGGTTTGATCGCCGGCTTGGTGAGGCAGTCAGCAATCATGCAACCGGAGGGAATGAGGTTTTTTATCAGATATCCGTTGTCTTTCTGCTTGCGGAGCCATCGTATTTGGGTGTCAATGTGTTCCAGCGCACTATGGTGGGAATCGTGGTTGACAATGTTGTGTAGAGCTTTATTGTCTATGTTGGCGCAGTGGGATAGCTTAAGGTCTGGATTCAGGTTGAGGAGGAGGTTGGTCAGCCAAATCTTTTCTTGAGTGGCAAGAACTAAGGCTTTGAGCTCTCCTTCAGTGGACAATAACGATACGGTTGGCTGTAATTTGCTGTGCCAGGCCACGGGGCATCTGTAAAGAAGAATCACAAAGCCCGTGTGACTTCTTTGAGTTGAGGGATCATTGGCGCCATCGGAGTCGCTGAAACATTCAAGATTGTACTTGAAGGAGGTGGACTTGAGACGCAAGGCCAGGGATTGGGTGGTTTTGAGATAACGCCAGGCATGTTTCATTTCTTTCCAGTGAATGGTTCCAGGCTTGGAATTGAAGCGTGAGAGGCTGGAAACAGCGTACGAGAGATCAGGGCGAGTGCGACTCGCGATGAAGTTGAGGTAGCCAGTGGCGGAGCAATAGTTGATTCCCAATTTAATGAATTCGTTATGTTCGGAATCGGAGGCGCCCCTGAGCTTAACGTTGGGAGTCATTGGAGTGAGTATTGGTTTGGCATGGGAGAGCCCCAATTCGGATAGAGCGGTTTCAATGTGGTTTGGTTGGTGAAGGAGTTTGGAGGAGGCGGTCTGGATGAGGTGGTTTCCAAGAATCTTCTTGATTGGCCCCTTGTGAGAGATATTGAATTTATTTTTCAGATTGAGACGGAATTTGTTTGACTCACCCACAATGACAAGATCATTGATGTAGACAAACACGAAGATGGAAGATGATCGATTAATGAACACACACGGATTGGATGTGGATACAATGAAGCCTTGCTTGAGGATCCAGGATCAAAAGGTATTGGACCAACTTTTGGGGGCTTGTTTCAGTGCGTAGAGGGCTTTTTTTAGTCGGAGATAGGGGAACTTGGAGGATTATCCTTCAGGGCATTTGATGTAGGTCTCTTCGTCTAAAGGAGCATGCAAGAAAGCAGCTTTGATGTCCATCTGAACGGTCGGCAAGTTGTGGTGAAAAGGGGAAACGAGGAGAGTCCGTAGGGTTGTGATGAGTCCGGTCGGAGCAAAGGTTTTGCCGTAATCAATGAATTCCATCTGCTTGAATCCTTGAACACAGAGCCGAGACTTGTAAATGGATCCTTTGCCGGAGGGGTCATCCTTGAGCCGGAAGACCCAGGTGGTTGAGAGTGCTCTCTTCCCCAGAGGGAGAGAATGACATCCTTCCCAAACGCCAAGCCATTCAATGCCATCAGTCTTGATCTTCATGGATTTGAGCCAGTGAGGACATTCCGGGGATTTAAGGACTTCTGGGTAGTTCCAAGGAATAAATCTAGCAAGAAATCCGTAGCGCAAAGGTGGTTTGAGGGTGGATCAGTCTCTGAGAGTTCGAGATGGGGGGTTGGTGAGTTTGCGGGAGATTAGTTCTCCCTCGGAGTCGGAGTCCAAGGAATCATTGGACATGTTTGAGGCTTCAATAGTGGGTGGAGTAAGGGAGGATGTGTTGGGAGTGGAGCTGTCCTTGGTTCGAGCAGGAGGAGAATCCGGCGGGATGGTGGTGGACTGTGAGTTGGAAGGGGATGAAGAGGAAGATGAGGAGGAGTGGTTGGACAAGTTGAGGATCTCAGTCAGCGTTTCATTAAGGGAGAGGAGAGGATCAAAGGGAGATTTGTGGGAATTGGAGGAGGGTAGGAGAGCAAGCTTTTCGAAGATCTTAACGTGTTTGGAGCGTATGATGTTGTTGATGGAGGGGCAGAATACGCGGTAGGACAATAATTGTAAGTCAAATCCTACCAGTATTCCTTCAATTCCTTTCTCTTTGAATTTAGAGTGAGGTGGACAACGTTGATTGAGAACTACCGTTTTTGATCCAAGGATGCGGATGAGATTGAGGTTTGGAGACGAGTTGTTCCACAATTTGTAAGGGGACGTTTTGGTTTTTGGCGAGGGGACAAGGTTGCGCAGCGTGCAGCAGCTGGAAAAAATCTCATCCCAGAGATCCAAGGGGATGTTCATGTTGAGCATGGTTGTGCGGGTGGCCTGGATAAGTGTCCAATTTGCTCGTTCCGGTATGGGTTTGTGCTGGGGCGTGTAAGGTTCAGAAGTGGAGTGGAGAATTCCTTCCTCATTGAAGAACGAGCTGAGTTTGGTGTTAAAAAACTCGCCGCCGTTGTCGGAGTGAAACTGCTTGAGTTGTTTGGAGAACAGATTGGAATGGACCCGTATGAATTTGATGATCTTGTTGGCGGGTTCAGATTTGAGTTTAAGGGGAATGCATGTCTTGAATCAAGAGTAGCTGTCAGTCAGGATCATGAAATACCGATTTCCAGATTTTGACACTGGTTGTATGGGTCCACAGAGATTGGCGTGCAATTCGTCAAATTGTTTCTCTCTTTGAGGAAATTGGCCTTTAGAAGGAGAGCAATGAATCTTACCCTTGGCGCACGAGACGCAGCAGACATTGTCCCATTGGAGTTTGGGAAAGTTGCTGGAGATCAGTTTGGTTGAATCGAGATGAGGATGGGCAAAACGCTTGTGGAGAGTGGATAAGGTTAAAAAGGTGAAGGCTTCAGGGGTTGTTGGATGAGTCGATTCCTCGATGATGAGCAGATTGTCCTGAATTTGTCCTTCCAGTACAGTTAAGTCATTAAGATTGACCTTGAATGAATTTGAAGCAGTTTTGATCAGCGAGCAGCCCCCCATGATCAGTTGACCCAGGGAAACGAGATTAACAGCGATTTCTGGGACGTAAAGCAAGTCTGAGAGATTGAGGGTGGAATGTGAAGTGATGAGAGAGGCTGAGTCTATCCCGTTAGATCGTATTGATGATCCCAGTTTTCCGGTTTGAATTTTGGTCTCACCGGTCTGTAGGGAGTCGAAGAATCAGGAGCTGTTGAACATGCTCTGAGATGCGCCGGAGTTGAGGATCACATGATCTCTTGATAGGTTGAGGGAGTGAGTCATAGCAAAGCTGAATGCCAGGTTTGGGGTGGCCTTACTGGATGGGTTGGTCTTTTGATTTTGACTGGAGTTGGTGTTTGACGAGGGGTTATAATTTGGTCAAAGATGAGGATAGAGCCAGAAGCAACAATCTTTGGGATGGTTAGCCTCGGGGTTGTGCCAGTTGGATTTGCACCGTAATGTTTGTTGCTGGGCAAGTAGGGCTGAAGCTTGAGATCCTGTGGCGACTTTGTGCTTGAATTGATTGAGATGTCGAAGTAAAAGATTGCCGTTGATTTTGTTTTCTCCTAGCGAGTGAGTGATGGTGGTCTTAAGATGGTCCAGTTGAGGCGGAAATTTGTAGAGAATAAGATAAGCTACTATGTCATTGTCCATTTTTATCCCAATTTCGGCGATTTGGAGCAGACAAGCCTTGACTTCTGTAATGAACTTCTTGATGTTCTTGGGGTCAAATTGGAGGTTCAGAAAGTGGAAGAAAACGCGGGATCAATTTGAGGTTTGAGAAGAGGCAAAGAACTCGTTGATTGACTTCCAGAGTGCTACGCCGTTGGTCAGATGATGTTCCTTGACGCAGTTCACGTAGGTCCGGTTTTCCAGTTTGGCAAGGATGTAGCCTACAATCTCGAGGTTGATATCGGCTGGGCATTTTTCAGGTTCGGGGGAGGTTGGCCAGTGAGAGATCCCTTTGAGTGAGAAGATGGTGAGGATTTTGGATCGCCAGAGAGAGAAGTTCGAATTGTTGAGGTTGGGAATGGAGTCTGTCAAAGTCTTCAGGAGTGAGGAGGAGGAGTCTATTGGTCCTGGGGTTGACATTCTGCTATTTGGCTTTTAACCGTGAAGAGCTGAGAATATTGATTGCAACCAAAGGACCGGTAGATGAAGAAGCATGGGAATGTGCTGTAGCAGTAATTACATGAGTGAACGTTGAGATGAGACAAATTAGGCAATAGAGGCAGGAGGGAGCGAATGAATGAGAGAATGAAAGAATGAAAGAATGAGAAAGGACCTCACTGCTAGACAGGACTGGAGATGAGTGACAACTTGTTGTTTGTTGAGGCGCAAGAATAGTTAGTGATGGGTTGAGGGTGATGAGTTGAGTTGAGGGCAAGAGGTATGGCAGGAGTTGATAGATTGAGGATGACGGATGGAGTTGATAGATTGGAGACAATGGGTTGATGAGATGATTGAGGATGGGAGAGAGGAGGATGAGGATGATGATGATGGAAGGGATAAGGGAGATGGTGATTGAGGAAGCCGGAGTGGGATTGACGGATCGAGGATGAGAGAAAGGAGGATGAGGATAATGATGATGGAAGGAATGAGGGGAATGGTGATTGAGGAAGCAGGAGCGGGGTCTTTAGGGGAGAGAGCCGGAAGGAGAGGGAGCGTTGAATGGAGATTCTAGATTTGAAGTTGAAGCGTCCTCAGCAGTTGTGTGAGCGGGAGATTGTGAGAGGAGATCAGTCATCTCCCAACACATTATTGTGGGCTGTTGAAGCACTTGATGAAGGAGATGGCCAATTATTGATCAAAGCCAAGACTTGAACCTAAAGTATTGTTATCCAGCAGAGGCCATCCAAAATTGAAAGATGCCCAGCAAGATCCTTCTTGATTTGAAAAAATTGAAAAGGAGGTAAAGTGGGCAAAGAGAAGTAGAAGGGCGCCAAAGAAGAAAAGATGAATGATTTTAAGTATTCCCTTTTGTGAAAGGTTCATTTTTTTGGTTTAATGAACTTATTGAGAAATTTTTATAGTCCAAGTTAGGCTCTTCATTGTTAGGCTCTTCATCAGAATTTCATAGTTTGGAGGAAGAGGGTGAAAGTTCATTGGATTTGGTGCCGTTGGAATCAAATTACTTTTCAAAGGATTGGATTTGGTGCCGTTGGAATCAAATTACTTTTCAAAGGATGAAGCAGATGCAATAGAGGAGTCAAACAGAAGCTCATATTTGGTGAGTGGTGATTCCTTTAAGGAGATTAGAATTCTGGCTGACTACTTTTTGATTTTAGGAAGTAAATTACCTCAATAAAATACCTGAGAACTTACATAAGTTCCTGGGCAAGGTTTGGGACCCAGTTGGTGATGGAAATTGTGGTTTTAGAGTCCTTGCTAAATCAGATGGGTATGATGAGGATGGATGGTTCCAAGTTTGGAAAGAAATTCTTGAAACATTGAGGAAAAATAAGGGGTTCTATTCTAAGATCCTTGGAGGCAGTGAAGATGTTGAAAATATAGAACAAAGACTTGATTTCAATGACATCAATGAAAATATTACCTCTGCAAAATGGCTTTGAGAGCTTGAAATGGGTCATATAATAGCTGATACTTATGGAAGACCAATATGTTTCATTTCATTAGAATCATTTTATTTTTGGGATAGTCCAATGAAATAAGTTCAGCTTGTGTTGGGATGATCCCATCATAAGAAGTAGCAAGACTTCTTATGATGGGATTGCCTTAACACAAGTTGAACTTGTTTTTTTTGGTGTTTTTACTTCAGGGCAAGTCCATTCAGGTGGAATTACATTCCTCTTTTTAGGGTTTTGATGGATTGAATTTATGAAAAGATAGAATTGAATGATATAAATTAAATTCATTTTGTTTAATTTAATTTGGTTGAATTTTGTTTTGATTAAATTCAATTTCTTTTTTAATTTACAACAAGATGTTTTTATTTTTTTTTATTTAATTCAAACATTGTGATCTATTGTATTTTATTTCAGGGCTGCATTGTAAGTATATGGTTCCATTTTATTTTCATTTAACCATTTTTATTTTTCCATCTTTTTATTTTTTTGTTGGGCACAATATTATGATTTCTTTTTAGAATTTTTTATTGTTTATTTTTATTCATTCATGGTCCATGAATTTGCATCCCTAGCCATGGAGTGGTGAAATTTACACAAATCTTTTTTATTTTTTATTTTTATTTTTTTAGGGGAAGTGTTTGATTTGCAACACTACACAACTTCTTCACAACTTGAGCTGGGTTGTGTGGTGTGGTTCACAACCCATTAGAGTTGTGAACAGCCATTTGGAACCCACAGAGTTGTGAATAGCCATTCACAACTCAGATGGGTTGCAAATGGCCATTCACAACCCATTTAAAGCCATAGCATGTCATTCCTAACTACAGGGTTGTGAGGAAAAATAAATAAATAAATCAAAAATTAAAATAAATAAAGGAAAAATAAAATAAAAAGAAACAAAAATCAAAAACAAAATGAATAAACAAAAAAAATAAAAAAAAAGAAGGAAAAAAAAAGAAGAAAGAAAGAAAAGAAGTAGAAAAAAAAATTCAAAAACTGGAAAAAAGGAGAAAAAGACAACCCCCAGGGGTTGTAAACTACCCATTCACAACTCATTTGGGCCACAATTAACTTCTTTGCAACCCCTGAGGGTTGCATGCGTCACAAATGAATTTACTTGCAAATTTTTGATTTTTGAATGGTGGTTAACACAACCCAGGGTTGTGAATTTAACACATCCCTTTTTTTTAATTTCTTTTCATTTTTTTGTTTTTTTTTGTTATTTGATGTTTTTTTTTGATATTTTTTGATGTTTTTGTGGTTTTATTTTTGATGTTTTCCGATGTTTTCTGATGTTTTCTGATGTTTTTTTGATGTTTTTTTGATGTTTATTTTAATGTTTTTTGATGTTTTTTTGACGATTTTGATGATTTTGATGCTCTTTTGATATTTTTTTGATGTTTTTTTGATGTTTTTTGATGTTTTTTGATGTTTATTTTGATGTTTTTTGATGTTTTTTTGACGGTTTGATGATTTTGATGCTCTTTTGTTATTTTTTTTGATGTTTTTTGATGTTTTTTTTGATGTTTTTTGATGTTTTCTGATGTTTTTTGATGATTTTTTGATGATTTTGATGATTTTGATGATCTTTTGATGCTCTTTTGATGTTTTTTGATGTTTTTTGATGTTTTTTTTGATGATTTTGATGATTTTGATGATTTTGATGCTCTTTTGATGTTTTTTTGATGTTTTTTTGATGTTTTTTTAATGTTTTTTTTTGATGTTTTTTTGATGTTTTTTTTTGATGTTTTTTTGATGTTTTTTTTGATGATTTTTGATGATTTTTGATGATTTGTGGTGTTTTTTTGATGTTTTTTTTTGATATTTGTGATGTTTTATTTGATGTTTTTTTATGTTTTTTTATGTTTTTTTATGTTTTTTTATGTTTTTTTATGTTTTTTTATGTTTTTTATGTTTTTTTATGTTTTTTTATGTTTTTTTATGTTTTTTTATGTTTTTTTGACGTTTTTTGATATTTTTTGATATTTTTTTGATGTTTTTTGATGTTTTTTGTGATATTTTGTGATATTTTTTTGATGTTTTTTTGATGTTTTTTGATGTTTTTTGATGTTTTTTGATGTTTTTTTGACGTTTTTTGATGTTTTTTTTGATGTTTTTGATGTTTTGTGATGTTTTTTTGATGTTTTTTGATGTTTTTTTTGATGTTTTTTTTGATGTTTTTTTTTGATTTTTTTGATGTTTTTTTGATGTTTTTTGATGTTTTTTGATGTTTTTTGATGTTTTTTTGATGTTTTTTGATGTTTTGTGATGTTTTTTGATGTTTGTTGATATTTTTTTGGAGTTTTTTTGATGTTTCTTGATGTTTTTGATGTTTATTGATGTTTTATTGATGGTTTTTGATGGTTTTTTGATGTTTGATTTTTTTAATCTAATTTAACTTAATTTAAGGGAAATATTAAATTTGAAACCAATGTGAGAAGCCATTCACCCCCCATATGAGTTTTGAACAGAGGTTCACAACTGATTTGAGTCATGAACAGAGATTCACAACCCATATGAGGTGTGAACAAAAATAAAAAAAATAAAATGAATAAATGAATGAATGAATGAATGAATCAATGGATGAATGAATGAATAAACCAAACAAATAAATGAAGAAAAATAAATAAAGAAATATAACAATAGATATATCTATAAATAAATAAATAAATAAATAAATAGACAAATAAAAAACAATAAACAAATCAATCAATAAATAAACAAATCAAAAAATAAATAAATCAATCAATAAGTAAATAAAGAAATAAATAAAGTTTGATGATAAATTCACAACTCCCAGTTGTGTAGGAGTTGTGTAGGGCCCCACATTACCCAATCAACACGTGGGGGCCCATACACTACTCCAAAGGGTTGTTCCAAACACGCAAAACCCCTGGGGGGGCATATACCCCTTGTAATGTGAATTTTTGATTTTTGTATCCCTGTACACAACCATTTAGACCTGTGTACGGGAGTATACAACTCCCTGGGGTTGTGCAAGAATTTAGTTTTATTTATTCAATTTTATATTTTATATTTTATTTTTTTGATTTTTTTTAAACCAAAAAATTAACATTTTTCAATTTTTTGGTTTTTTGGTTGATTTCTTTTTTTTTTTTTTTTTTTTTTTCAGAAATTCCTTTAGTTTTGTGGCACAGAACAAAACTAAATTTGAGTTATGTACAACCCCATACCACTTGAATGTAGTCATGCATGGGCCCCACAAAACTGAACCGTCATGTTGGGGCTAAACAACTGCAGTCAAGTTGTGTGAAGGCTACACAACTTGATTGTAGTTGTGTAGGGTGCCACATGACTCAAATGGGCTGTTTAGAATGCCACATGGCGCATTTGCGTTATTTAGTGTGCCACATGTCCCATTTGCGTTGTGTAGCATTCCACATGGCCCATTTGAGTCGTGTAGCATGCCATACGGCCCATTTGAGTTGTGAATTTGAAATTACCCATTAACAAATAAATGAATCAATTAATAAACAAAAAATAACTAAATAAATAAACAAAAAACTAAATAAAAAAACTAAATAAATAAAAAATAAAATGATGCATAAATCAAGAAAAAATAAATAGATAAAATATATCAAAAATATAAGTATAAAAATAATAAAAATGAATAAAAATAAAATTTAAAATTTTCAACCCTACACAACCCATTCACACCTCAAAATAGGTTGTGTGGCGCGGTTCAAAACCAATTTTGGGATGTGAAATGCTGTTCACACCTCAGATGGATTTCAAAAAGCCATTCAAAAAAACAGATGGATTGCAAACTGTGCCACACAATCCATATTGGGGTGTGAACGGGTTGTGTAGGGTTGAAAATTTTGAAAATTTAACATTGCCCTCAATTTAATCCAATTCATTTTTTTTTTATTTTTTTTACTCACAACCCTGGAATAAGGAACAAGTTGTGTACAGGTTGTGTAGGGTTTTGAATTCAAAACAGCACATAAAAAATATTCCAAGGATTTGGATAACTTATTTTCAGAGTATTTCTCCTTAAAGCCTAGAATACTGGCTTGAATTGTTAGAAGTTGTGGACCATTTTTTCATCAAGATTCTGAAATTAATTAGGCCAAAATTTAAATATTAATGAAAATATTTTAAAAGCCTAACACCCTGAAACAGATGGAAAAAAAGGAGAGTAAATCATAACCTTGAGAAATATATCTGCTTTTATTTCAACTATTACCAAAGAAATTTTGACAATCTGCTTCCACCATTAATCAAATATGTATAAAAAGATTTCAATCATTCCTCAAAAAGAATCAACCCTTGCAAGCCCTTTATAAAGGGAACAAAGTTTCAATTCTAGTTGATAAGCTTCTTCATAACCTTTTATGGATTCTTTTTTGACTATTAATTAACTTGTTATTAAATTTAAACCAACCTCAAACATTATAACTTGGGTCATAAATAAAAATCCCAAAAGCCTAAAAAAATTACACATATCTCAAAATTATTATATATTTTATGGCTCAATGATTGCCAAATTGTAACAAATTTAAATAAAAATCAATTAGCCCAAAAGAAAATTTGAAATTATTAAGTTGAAGCAGTTATTTTGAATTATTATTTTGCATCATATTTGCATTTGAGGTGAAGAGCCATACATTGTTTTTTTTCACATATCTCATACATCAAAATCAGGCCTCATAGCTGGGAGCAACCCATGAACCTCCTTACCCTCTAAAAATCAAATAGGATCTCAATGAGGAATCAAAATTTTTCATTGATCCAATTCTATAAGAATTTAGATTAAAATAACTTGTGGGAAAAAAGGAAAAAAATCAAATTGGGATCAAATTCTTTGTAACCTGCTCATGATATTTGAAATAAGACTGAATTTATTTTTAGATTTTCATTAACAATTTCCAATAACGCCTTAAAAATTCAAAATATAATTTGATCATTCCCTTTCATGTTGTCTATTTCTCTATTATTTCTTTTTACTTAGTCTTTCATCTTCATTTAGCCTCTTAGTCCAATTGTATTTTTCATAATTTTTGATTAATAAAAAATATCAATTTTTATGTTGAATTATATAAGAATATTCCAAAGAGAAGGATATTTATGAAAAAAAAAATAAAAATAGGGAATTATTTCTCACATGAATCCATCCATTTCCGGCATTTTGATGTCATTGCGTGGTTGCGCACATCTGGTATTTTAAAAACACAAAAAAACTTTATTTCACGCATGTTTCAATAATTCATTTTTTTAAATTATGACTGAAAATCCCTGTAGCAGGGGTTCTTAAACCTCTAAGAAAAATATTTTGTAATTTTTGAGGCATTAGAACCCCTTCAAAAATGCAATCAAAAAATGAAAGAATTCCGTAAAAACAAATCTTTGCAAGGGTTTTTGGATCCTTACTTTGGCTATTGTAATTGGTTATTTTTAGTTATTTCAGCTTTTATAAATTTTTCAACAAAATTCAAAGAGCTTTGAAAGAATTTTTTCATATTTTTTGGATGTATCCTTTCACCTGAAAAAATTCCTTCAAAAAACACAGAAAATCAAAAAAATCAAATTTCTCTTTGGACATTTGAATCATTTTCTTTTCCTTTTTATTTCACCTTTTTGGGTTATTCAAGCTATTAAAAAGTTAAATGAACATTTGAAGAGCATTGTATCTTTTTTTAAGATTTTTTGGATTTATTATTTTACCTTAAAAACTTCCTTTAAAAAAGCACAAAATTTGAAAAATACAATTTTCTCATTGGACTTTTTTATCCTTATGTTTGCCATTTTGACTAATTTTTTTTGGTGTTTCAAGCTTTGAGAATTGTAAGAGAATTCTTAAAGAGCTATTAAATTTTTCTCCTGGAATTCTTGGATTTCATTTTTGATATTAAAACATTCCATCAACAAACCAAAAAAATTCAAAGAATTCACTCTTCTTTGAGCCTTTCACATGCATATGATCAATATTACTGAAAATTTATTCCTGGGAACACCACCCATATTAGGTAGTATCAAAGTTAAGCAAAACCACCGTTTTTTAATGGCGGGTTTCAACCCAAATCCGCCATTTCAAACCTGCCATTAGAAATCAAAAAAACCCACTTATTTCACATCAGACATGTCAAAGTTACCTGCAAATAAATGGGGTTTTTCAAATAAGGTATATAAAGGCCTTCAACAGCTCAACCACGCGCCATTCCACATTCACCCCTGGTTTCATCCTTCAAACTTATTGGAACACTTCATCACTCTCATTGCTCCATTGATATCCTCGTCACTTCATCACTCTCATCCCTTCATTGCTATCCTCATCACTCCATTGCTATCCTCATCACTTCATTGCTATCCTCATCACTTCATCACTCTCATCCCTTCATTGCTATCCTAATCACTTCATCACTCTCATTACTTCATTGCTATCCTCATCACTTCATCACTCTCATTGCTTCATTGCGCCTCATCACTTCATCACTCTCACATTGCCTTATCACTTTCATAACTTTATTTCTTTCATCACATCCATCCTCTCATTGCATCATTGATTCATCACTTCATCCCCCCTTTCATCACATCCTAACTTTCATCACTTTATTGCTCCATCACTTCATCCCACTTACTCATTTTAAATGGCCCCTCAGCAACACTACCCCCGCAAGTCCACTCAACCAAAGCAAACATCCCCCAGGAACTCAAAATCCAACAATCCTCCCCCATCAGCCTCCAAAGGCTCAAGTCAGCTCAAGAGAGCTGATCACATCATCCTGGAAAACTGGCTCCAAATTCCGTCCAACTATAATGCTTGCTTTGGATCCAACAATGAAACATGAGTTGGCCGACCTCCTTCCTCTAAGGTTGATTTTTATCTCCTGATGGCCAATGAAATCAAGAAAAAAACCAAAGTTAGGCTGGATCTTTCATACAAGCAGATGCGGGAGCAATTCAAGAACTATCAAACCAAGTGCAAAAAAGCCCATTCAATGTCAATCACAACCGGCTTTGGTATCACCAACTCCAATAAATCAAAGGGACAAATCAACTTGGTGTTTGATAAGTTGGACTCCATTTGTCCTTTTTATGTTCAAATGGATGAAATCTTTGGAAAAAAGGCCAATATCACCCCTTTAGCTGCTTTTGATGCCCAAAAATCAGATTCATTTGATGCTGAGGACCTGGCTGTGGATGCTTGGCCTAGCAATGATGATTCTGATGAAAACTATGAGTGGCCCCAATCTGATGTGGAGGAGGATATTCCAACAGAATCAGCTCCAATCATGTCTACATCAGCATTGATCAAAAATTCAAACCATTCCTTGGACCCCTCACTTCCCTCTTTGGATTGCTCTCTTCCTGGGGTGGAAGAACTTAACAAATAGGCCAACAAGGAGCAAGTGATTCATGTATCACCACCATTATCATCATCTGCTCAAGTAATTAACCAAGATCTTATCTCTTCTGTCTGGTTAATCCTGACTGATTTAGATTGCAAAAAAACAGGCTCATCCATTCCTGAATTGCCAAATAATCAAGCCAATGTGGCCTCCCATATCCCCTTCAAATGAGAGCAATGACATTCCCACGCAAACCTCCTCTGCAAAGGGGAAGCAAAAGGCATCCAATTCCATCAAACTCAACCCTAATAGGTGTCAAAAGCGGTGAAACAACTCAAATTTTTCTGGCTTTGAGGATATCATGGAAAATTAAGATTCAAGTAGGCTCATTGATTGATTGTACTTGCTTTCAAAATAAAGCTCATTCCTATTCCCCTCCAAAAAAAATTGAAATAAAAAATAGAATCCAAAAAAGTTCAATTTGAAAATGAGAAGTAGGATTGTCAACTGGGTATGGATTTTCAAAAGTGGAAATATGAGAGTTTGGCTCATTAAAACAAGTTGGATGCTGAGTGGCAAATCAAACAGGCCAAGCTGGAGTTTCAAAAATAGGAAAAGGAGAAGGATCAAGAGCAAGACCAACTACAAAAGGAGCGGGAAAAGCTAGCCACAGAAAAAGAAAGATAGGTTACTGGTAGCCATGGAATGTATTGGTATCAGTAGAACTGTGGATGAAATAAAGGAAATGACTCATTTTCTTGGTTTGTAAATATATTTAGTTTTATGAAAATTTTAAAAATAAAAAAAAATTTTAATTGCAACAATGTTTGAGAGTATTTTCAATACCACCAATGAACAAAACTTTTTTCATTTTTATTTATATTTTTTTCCCTAAGATATATTTTGCCACTGGCCAAGTCCTTTATATTGTTTTGAGTTGTTCTATTGATTTGCATGGACATGACCATCCTAGTATGGGTGGCAGTATCCACTGCAGGACAAGTACAGTGCTTGTACTTTTTTCCTGAACAACCCATTTTCAAGATAACCTTTTGTTTGAAATTAATCCCAAAACCCAAGTCTGGGAACAAAAATTGGCCATTGGATACTTGATATTCATCCTTGTTGTTGATAATTTGTCCATTTGTTTTTTTGGTTGGGACCACAAGTAAAAAGGAATAGTCAGAGACATCACCTTGGTCAATATGGGCCAGTTGTAGAAGGAGTCTGAGGTGAAGGTGAGGTGAGGTGAGCAGTCAAAAGCAGTAAGTCCAGATCCAAATTCCAATCAGGAGAAGGAAGGAATTTTGTTGTCCATCATAGCTTCATGGTTGGAATTGAACACAATTTTGGCTAATTTTCAAAACATCTGGCCCAATATATGAGAGAACTTTTCAGACCTAAGGTTAAAAAAAGAGTACTTTTTAGGGGAGGATTTGACAGCATCTTTCTTCAAATATTGTAAGAATAGTTCAGAAGGGTCCATTGATTTTTGCCATCCAATTTCCCACATTTTCCCACCCAAAGATCTTGAGGGACAAACAGTGTTGACAATTTTTTTGGATTAGTGAAGGAATGCTGTTAGTGAGTTGATGTCCTTCTTCTCTTGCTCAGAGAGTTCATTCAAAGGGATAAATTGGATGATGGCAACCATAGCCTCATGATCTGATTGATCTTGAACATATAATTTTCCAGAGCTGAAGAAATGGAATTTTTTGATCTTTTTTCTGGCCTGTTCCAACTCTTCAGGGGTGGGATTTTGAATTTTATTGACAATGGATGGATAAAGTTTCAAGGGACATAGTTTGCATGAAGAAAAAACAACCTTTTCATTAATTGTTTCCTCAGTCACTTCCACTGCAATTTACAAATCCCAAATTTGAGCCCTCCTTCTCTGGTGAGCCCTTTTCTTCCCACTTCTTTGTATGCTTTTCAAACTATCTCCTTCCATATTTTTCCATCCCAACTGTATAATTTGATTGGGGTAAGGATCAAGATGGAAATCCATTAGTTGTAACATTTTGAGTTTGGTGGGTGAAGAATGGGCAGTCAAGAAAGGGTGGTCAAAGCAGTGGAATGTCCAATTGAATTGCATTGAATAAAAAAAAAGAAAAAAAAACAGTCATTAGTCCAGTATAAAACACTTAGATTATCAACAAACATAGAAAATAACAAAAACAATACCACCAATTCTCCTACCAAAAAAATAAAATAAAATAAAAAATAAAAAAAAAATCATCAGCCCAGTATGAGCCACTTAGATGATCAACCAACATAGAAAATAAAAAGAACATTACTGGTAATCTCCTACCAAAAAAAAAAAAAAAAAAAATCAGCTGACTGATAAAGAACTGGGAGGAGGAGGAGGAGCTGAAGGGGGGGCAGGTCATTGGTTGGTCAATTGATTGATTGATTGATTGGCACACCATTTATTGTTTGCCAATCAATCAATCAATTGAATGGAAAGCAATCAATCACTTGCCAATCAATTTATTGCTTGCCAATCACCCAGGAAGTTAGTGGTGGGGGAAGATGGGGAGCTGGAGGAGGAGGAGGGGAGTGCTTAATGGTGGTGCTGAGAAACAGAGCTTATGGGTGGGGCTGAGCAAGGAGGGATGAATGGAATGGAACTTGTAAAAGGAGGAGGAGGGGGGGGAGGTAAGCTCCAATGAATCAAGGAGGAGTAGGAGGTGGGGGCTTACCTGGGGCACTGAGAAAAGAAGAAAAAGAAGGAGGATGACCGGGGGAACTTGGAGGTAGGTGAAGGTTGATGGTGAGATGGTTTGGTGAGGAGGAGGAAGGTGTGGACCGGTGGTTTGGTGAGGTGAGGTGATGGTTTTGTGAGGAGGAGGGAGTATTGGAACGGTGTTTTGGTGGGGTGAGGTGGCTGGTTTGGAATTTGTGGCTCTGGTTTTTGTCTAAGTCCACCAAAAAAAAGAAAAAAAAAAAAAACGGGAGTCAGCCTAGGATTCTGGGTTAAACAACCAAAACCAAAAAAATATGGTGATGTTATTTTTTACCTATTTAAAAACCCAATACTACTCATCAAAGTGAGCAAGTGTGAGTGATAGAATCCGCTCTCCCATGGCCAAAGATGAGGTTGAAGAGGAGGCTGGGATGACTTGAGGAGGGTCAGGAATATCTTATTTGAATATTTTGTCCCATTCATCTTTGATGTTGGAAAAAAGGTTTTGAAGGATTACAAAACTGATAATCCAGTTGATGAGGAACTTTGTGTCTTTTTAAGTTTGGAGCTGGTTTTGCATCTCCCGTAAGCTGTACCATCTTCCTTTCAGGATTCCTATGGCATTCTCAATTGAAATTTGTGATTGGGCAAGATGATAGTTGAAATCAGTTTTGGCTTGATCATTGGTTGAAACATTGTGGTATGCCAGAGCCACATATTTCCCACCAGCATACAATGAATTGGCCAGAAGGTATTGATCTTGGTCAAAGTAGTTATTTGGTTTTTGGGCAATCCGCATCCAATTGAAACCATATGAATCATGACAAGAATCCATAAGGCAAGCATGGAGGGATATAAACTTCTTGTTGTTATCACAAAAAAGTTTTAGTGCCACAGAGTATCTATACAAAACAATAAAACAAATTTGTTCAGTGTATTATCAAATTCTTTGGAAAGGAAATGAACCAATTGACTTTTTTCCCAATCAAAATAATGGTTTTCATCTAGCTTGGGTTTTTGACTTGAGGGGATAGTGGTTCCATCAAAGAAACCAATGCAACCAGGAAAGCCTTCAGTTTCCATTAATTGAGATATCTCCTTGCGGTCTTCTTTGGTTGGCCAACAAAGAACTGAGAAATGGAAAGATAGGATAGCAATCATGAATCTTTTGGTGTATAAGTCAATGGATCCATAACTGACCAAGAATAGATTTTATAATCAATGAATTGCTGCTCCGTTTCCATTTGATCCCAATCTACAAAGAGAAACAGCCAGTTGGATAGCTGTATTGCATTGAGGATTCAAAGAACTGTTCTGGAAGATGTGGTGGTCTTCAATCATCTCCAAAGGTTTCATGAAAGAAGGCAATAAAGTTTGGAGCAGTTGCTGGAAGCTTAAGTTGGGAAGTAGGTGAAACTTTTGCCTTTCATGCATAGGCTTTTGAAGTGTGTGTCTTTGTGGAACCATGTATTGATTTTCAAATAGAGAATTCAAAGCTAACCAAGTTGATTCCAAATTGGAGTCTGAATCCAAGACAAATAATAAAAAAAGTTCAGTCAGATTTTTTGCATTTTCAACTTGATGACGGGAAGTTTGATTGGACATGTTGAGAAAGATGGTGATGTGACAATCATGGGATGTGTGTGAAGTGATGGAGATGTGAAGTGATGGAGATTTGAAGTGATGGAGATGTGAAGAAATGGAGATGAGATTTGTGTCATGCATATGGATTTGATGAGTTGGAGGTGTGGATGGGTGTTTTGAATGCCATGTATGGTTGATGGATGATAATGGCGGGTTTTTTGTTTGAAACCCGCCATTTTGAAATACACCAGTTAGGGGGTATGTGTATTTCAGAAAGCCGCCATTAAAAATGGCGGGTTGGGTCAAAAAAAATGGTGGGTTTCTAATGGCGGTTTTGCTAGCTTTGATACACCCAATTTTTGTGGGTGATGAGAACAATGACCACCACCAATGATCATTGCCATTGCACCCGCTCATGAGCAAACCTGTTTTCCAGCTCACTGACAGTTGCCTTGTGTCACTCATCTGTCATCATCTTGCTTTCACTTCTCATCTTGTTGCCACTGTTGCACGGCTCTTGAATCACCTTGCATCTCTATCCATCTTGCGCTCATCCCCTTGCCCGCTTCTCTTGTTTTTGCGCAGTCATCTCACAACTTGCAGTCTTCTTTGTATTAAATTCATCCCCTCTCAAGAATTTTTTGTTTTTTTCTTCATTTTTTTCTGTCAAAAAAAAGAAAAAAAGAAAAAAAAGAATTTTTTTTCTGTTCTCATGCTTCATTGTGAATATTCTGTAGGTCCTATTTCCCATAAAAGGAGGGGCTCTCCCCTGCATTTTTCTGAATCATCAATGGGAGTGAATCCGTCTGTTCCCCCCCCTCATCCAAGAAATACTATCATCTGTATTTATCAAGGGTATATCTATGATTGCCCTCTGATCCTTGAGCCTTTGAAATAAAATATCTGATCTGCCCCTCTGTGGCCTTATCCCTGATCCCCAACCAATAGCCTTGCTGGTTGAAGAAGAATTCATTTGGTAAAATTATTGAGTGTTTTATACCACTCTTGATCCCTTTTTTTGACCATACTGGTGTTGATCATTCCTTTGATTGTCTTTCTTGAACCAGTCATTTTTGACTAAGAGGTTTTATTAAGATTAAAGCCTGGAGTGTTAAACCTCCCTTTTCCTCTTTGAAGTTGTATTTTGCCACACTACTCTTGAGTCCCTTGAGAAGTGTTGGGTTATTCCTGTTCAAATTTGTTATTGATTTTCTTATAGAGCTTCTTAAAACAAATTTCTTTGTTTTTACAGCAACCCACAGTTACCTGGTACCCTTCAAGCGCTTGATTGCAGGGAGTTAGGAAGGTTCATTGAGAACCTGGAGTTTGGATGTGTTTGAGTTGATCATCCCCAATCTTCTGCTGACAACAAGAGTTATTAGATTGTGAGAGTTGTTTCTTAAAACTGCCTTGTTCTATTGAACTCTGAACAAACTCTAAATTATTTTGTTCCATTCTTTTCCCGCACCATCTTCCCTCAGAAAGTGTTGTCCTGTAGCTACCATTTACCACTGAGTTCATCCCTTCCGCCTTGATTCCTCATTTACAAGGTTCTGGACCTTGATTGCGGTTCCATTTAAATATTTTTGTAACACTCAGGAGGGAAGCTTAAAAAATCACCTTTCCCCTCAAAAGAACTACCTGCGGCCGGCATTTTTTGGAGTCTTACATTTGGTCCCCTGGGCCGGGATCAAACCAGCAAACTTGGGATTTACAGTACCAAGCTTTTGGAATCAACTTCAAAATCTGATCCTTTTCCTTTTTGTTTTCTGTTTCTTCCTTTTTAGATCTGATCCCTGGAGGAAACTGATCCCAGAAGTAATTCCTCCCAATGGTGCACCATCCAGGCAAGATTCTTGTTGTTTTTTTGTAAAGCCCTACTCTTGACACACTTGTGAGCCACTTTGGAATTCTACTCTTTGGATCCTCTAGGAACTCTGTTATACCAAATTAAATCTACCGGTGCTCCCTCCACCTCTTTTTGGGCCAAGATGGTCAAGAGAAAACTTCAGAAAAAGAGCTTAGGATTCAATGGGATGAATGTGGAATGGTTCCTAGACTCTTATGAAATGGCTGCTGAAGTGGATGGGGAAAGTAAATACAACATGGCCTACCGGTTACAATTTTTTATCTCCTCTGATGAAGGAATGGAAGTAATCAAGTTGTTTGATGGATTCAGATCCCATAACTGGAAGCTTCTAAGTGAAGAAATGTTGGCATACCGGGGAAAAATAGATGCAGCTTGATTTACTTTGCAGGAATTTGATGCTGCTATCTCTGAGTTGATCTCAAACGGTGGTATATCTTCTTTTTCTGATTATCAGTCTTTTAAGAAGTCATGGGACCGAATCCAATCTTATCTCATCCAAAAAAATAACATCAATACAGTGGACAAAGTTTGAGTTCAATTTTATCAATCTTTTTTTCTAGAAGTGCAGGAAAGGATTAGGAATGAATTGGTCAAGTAAGGATCAACGATCACCACCAGGGATAATCAATTAAAGCTCCCTGTCTTCCTTTTCATCGGGAATGCTGTGGATAAAGTCATTAAAGGTAAAACTTCTCTCACTTTTGAAAAACCTGGAACCACTGAGCCAGTCCATGCTCCTTTCTTCCAAGAATCAAACAAAATTATAAAAAAGATGGAGGAAGGTTGCAGGCCTAAAACAAATCCTCAGTCCAAAAAATAAAATGCTAATATAGAAAAGGCCACCAAAACCAAATCCTAAGTCCAAAAAAGAAACTGCTAATATAGAAAAGATCACCAAACTACTCCAAGCCTTTGAGAACAAAATTGATCAAAATATTTCTTCTCTTGCTACTAATAAACCCTCTAACTCTGTTCCTAAATTACGTACTCTGTTCTGCTACTACCATCATGGGGAAGGTCATGGAACCAGTTGATTTCCTGAGCTCCAGAAGGATAAAGAGGAAAAACTGGGGAACAGAAGGGGAAAAATTTATTTCTTCCTAATAGTGCTTTGATCCTTTTTGATTTTTCTCATCCTATTCATCATGTGGTGGCCTATTTTCAGCCACCACAACTAAGAAGGCATCTTTGGCTTCTTGGGGTTTTTGATCTTTTTGTGGTACCCTTCAACATTTTTATCCTCCAGCCCTCTCCTCCTCTAGCTTTGAAGGAGCTTATCAATCTGAGCCAGATAGGAAATGGCATGAGGAGCCCAAACCTCATAAAGCTCCTTTCTTGGCTTCCTCAATCCTTTGAAAACCTGTTAAACATCAATATTCACCTGAGCCTCCTTCTTCTGATGTGGAAGAAATGGAGGTGGAAAAGGCACCACTCACGGAAAGGTTTCAAGACCACTCTGATCCTACTCCTTCATCTGTTAAATCACCCCAACTTTCTCATCCTGTCTTAGTCCATGCTTCAACTGAACTTCCTCCCTCCACCCAGCCCACAGTTCAGTTTGAGAGGGGAGTTTCAAAGGAACACCTCAGTGCTGTGGAAGGGGTATCAAAGAAAATTTCAGATCTAAAAATTACTGATCTATCTGTAGCTAAACTGCTTTTAATTTCTCCATCTGTTGCTGAATGAAAAAAGAAATTGGTGGCTTGTCAAAATGTGGAGATTGGTCCTGAAAAATTGAAGGTCTCCTCTGGCACTTTGATGGAGGAATCTTGTGAAACAGATATCTCCTCAGATTCCAATCTTTACTCCTTTCATCTTGGTTTTCTCCCTTTTTCTCTTGACAATTCAGTTGAAAATTTTTCTCTCCTTGTGGATTCTAGTTCTCAGCTCAACTTGATTTCAGATACTATGTCCTGAAAACTCAAACTTAATCCTAGGGTCAGCTTCAATTCTGCAGTCTATGGCACAGGGAATAAATCTTATGAATTTTTTGGTATTGCTGAAGATTTCCCAGTTTGAATTGGCCAAAATATTGTTGGAACTTGCAATTTTTGGATTACTCATTTGGAAGGCCCTATGATCTTGGGTCAACCATTCTTAATGGATTTTGGAGCTACCCTGATGTTTTCTGATCATGTTTGGGAGAGAATTCTCCTCCCTAATTCTGATGGTAGAAAAATTAAAGTTTCTCTCTGCTCTTTGGATTCTGGTCATTTGGAAAGAGATTTTTCTGGTCATCCTCCAAAATCAGTTCTAAATGGCAAGCAGATGGATAATTCTAATTCCTCTCATTTGTTATCAGAGTAGTTGATCCTACTGATATTTGTGGTTCTTCCCAGCCTCAAACTTCAAATCAAGGATCAAATCCCATCTCTGAGGAATATTTTTCTTGTTCCTCATAATTTTATTCTCATCTATAAAATATTAAAAATCAAAAACATGACAAATTAGAAAGTGCCAAAAATACTTCTTCTCTCTCTAGGTTTGTTATTTCTTATTTTCCTTTTTATATAAAGTCTGATCAGTCTTCTATTATTTCTGGTTTGAATCTTTGAAATGAGTATAAACTAGATCCTGATCTCAATTATATTCTTTGTGGCTTTGGTTTGAAGGAACATGGGCTTCAGTGGAGGAAATTTGGGGTAAAATTAAGTCCTCCCAATTGTGCACCACTAGGGCCATCTACTGACATTGTTTTCAAATCCCTACCTAGTGCCACACATGTGAGCCAAGTGTTACCTCCTTGTTCTCCTTTTATGTAAAAGGCAAACTTTTAAGAAATTAAGGAAGATCAGACGTGGAAAGTGTTGGAACTTGGTATCATTTTTCATTGTCAGGTCTCACTGGTAAATGCTTGGAGGAAGCAACATTTTCATTCTTTTTCTACCAAGTACAAGCCAGTAGCAAAAAAGGTCCAAAAATTCAACCAGCCTATGCCTCTCAACCTTAATCCTTCTCTCATGCGCCCTCCCTTATCTTGTGATCCTTACTGTGGTTTATCTTGATCTATTACCAGTATTATTGTGCCCTGTGGTTGTGTCACTGAAGAACAACTGAAATTGCACAACTTTTTTCCTGATTGATGGCTTCTTCCTGATAAGTTGACTTTGATAAAAAATTTCTTATCTCTAAGGGAAAAATATATTGACTTCTGTGAAGAAAAGAGAGGTCTCTTGAAATAATCCTATGGCCTCCCATTCATCATCCCTGTATTTGAACATGATCCTTGGAAAAAGAAAAATATTCAAATTCCTGCTGCTAAAGTTGATGAATTTATCAAGTTGGTCTGCAAAAAAGTTTTTACTGGTCTATATGAAAAGTCAACCTCCAGTTATTCCAGCCCTGTCTTCTGCGTCCTCAAAAGTAATGGTAAACCTAGAATAGTTCACAATCTTCAACCCCTCAAAAAAAGGTACTAGTAAAGAATTTGGTATTCCTCCTGCCATTGAATAATTTGTTTAATATTTCTTTGGGGGAGCTTGCTATAGTCTAGGGGAAATGATGAGTGGATATGAAAAACAATCCTTACATCCTATCTCTCGCCCTCTCACTATTTTTGATACTCCTATTTGTTTATCCAACTGACTTGATTTCCTCAGGGTGCAACCAGCTTGGTTGCAGTCTATCAGGCCCAGATGGGGTGGATACTCCAGGATAAAATCCCTGATCATGCTGGCATTTTTATTGAAAATGTCGGAATTAAAGGTCCAGTTTCTGACTATAACAATGAGCTCTTACCTTGGAATTCAGGAATTTTTCAATTCATCTGGGAATATGCTACTGCTTTGGAAAGGATTCTGTCTCAAATTGAGGAGTCTGGCCTTAATGTCTCTGGATCCAAATTTTCTGCTTGTATTTTTGCTCTGGAAATTGTTTGCCATGTGGTCTGCAAGGAAGGAAAAAGGATGGCACCATCCAAATTCAACAAAATCATCTCTTGGTCTACTCCAATAAATCCCACTGAAGTTGGAGGCTTTCTAGGTTTTGTAATATATGTTTTGATCTTCATTCCTTCTTTATCAGAAATCTGCATCCCTTTGCGTTGTCTAACCAGGAAGGAAGCTGAATGGAATTGGACCCAAGCATGCAATTTTTTGTTTTAGTTTCTCAAAACAATTATTTGTAAGGAAATAGTTTTGAATAATATCTCTTATGGATATGGAGCTGGCAAAATCAAGCTGGCTGTTGATTCTAGTTATCAATCTGTTGGGGCTTTTCTTACTCAGGAAGATGAAAATGGTTTGGACCTTCCTTCTATCTATGAATCTTTGTTATTTTCAGATGTGGATTCCAGATACTCTCAACCTAAACTAGAACTCTGTGGTGTGAATCAAATTTTGAAAAAGCTCCAAACCATCATCTGGGGTCAACATTTTGAATTAAAAGTTGACGCTTGATCCATCATTGAAATGATCAATGCCCCCAGCCTTCCAAAATCTTCAATGACTTACTGGGTTGCTTTTATTTAGCTTTTCTCTTTTGATATTTTTCACAGGCCTGAAAAATCTTTTACCATGCCTGATGGTTTATCTCAACATCCTCAGGGAGATGAAGGATCAAATGTTGAAGTAGATTTTGATGAAGAATAACCTTTAATCCATCCTGTCTTCTCCTTCTCCTCTCAAGATTATTCTTTCTCTCAGAAAGGTTTCTGGCTTAAATTAGAGCAGTACCTTTTAAATTTTCAAAGACCTCCTGATCTCTCTGCCAAAGAATTTTGATCTCTTAAAAGAAAGTCCTCTAATTTCTTTGTACAAGGTTCTAGGCTTATGAAAAGAGGAAATCCTTGTGATCTCATTGTTATTAATATTCCTTCTAAATAAGATTCCATCCTTGAAAGTCTCCACAAGGTTCTTGGCCATTGTGGGGAAACCAAAAGTTATCAACAATTATCAAAAAAGTTTTGTTGGCCATCTCTGAAGAAATTCCTCTCCCAATGGTGCAAGAGTTGTGAAATTTGTCAAAAACATGATCTTAGGAATCCATCTGAAATGATTTATCCTACTTGGGAGTCCACTGTCTTTGGAAAGATTTCTATGGATGTGGTTCATATTAAGGCAGGTGGTGCCAAGTACCATACCTAATTGTGGGTAGAGATGATTTTTCTGGATTGGTTGAAGCCAAATTGATAAGAATGAGCTAGATTTCAATATGAATCAGGACCAGCATGGGCTATACAAAGAAAAAAAAGTATAAGAGACAAACAATCTGAAAGAAGCAGAAGTTCATAGGAAGAGACATGGGGGAAGGGTCCTACAGCTAGAGCCAATAGAGAACATTGAGAGCAGCCGCCTGAGCAGGGAAATGAGTTATTCAGGATGCACAACAGAGATTGAGTGAAGAAAGGCTGAGAAGGACACAAGGAGGCAGAATGGATAGAATAGGAGATCAGATTGGATTTAGTTGAGGAGATTTGAAGAGTTGGAGTCTTACCAGGCAGAGACTTATAGACTTATAATTGATGAGGTTGAGATAGTGAAGACGCGTCAATGGTGGAGATTTTGAGGAGCAGATAGTTTGAGAGAATGGGAAAGCAAAGAAGTTATGAGAAAGGACAGAAGAGGTAGATAAAAATAGATAGAGATAAATAAGAGAAGTAAGATTGCAAAATAAGAGAGGAAAGGATTGCCCAATCAACAGATCCTGTTGAATCATAGGAGGACTAGACTATGAGAGAGAGAATTTGGGGGAACCCCCTCCAGGCAAGAGAGGGAGCGCCCAGGCAGGTACTGTGAGGGGCGCGCGGAGACACTGGGGGGAGGGAGTACTGACTTAACACCCCTTGTGACTGGTGAGAGGAAGCATAAAAAAGATTTGCAATGGGGCTTAGGTGAAGACTTCTTTTTGAAAAATCTAGAGGGAATTGACAGAGGATGCTTTAGTGAGACTATCTGCTATCATCTTGTTGGTTGAGATGAGGGTTAGGTCAAAATTGCAGAGAGAGAAACCTTCTTGCAGGCCTTTAGTCTAATTATCAATGTGTCGCAATTTGGATTGTGACCCAAATTTCTTTATTTTATCTTCTAAGCCCTTGTTATCAATATATATTGTTGGTTAACACTCAGGAGAATGGTAGATTTCTTTGAAAAGATGGGTAATCCAATTAAGTTCCAGATAACAGTCTAGGAGCACATTGAGTTCAGATTTGGTTGAAGAGTAGGTTATGTTTCTTTTTCTTGACAAGTTCCAGATAACTGGGCTTCCATAATGAAGAATAATTTACCCGGTTTGAGAGTTACAAAATGTGGGGTCATTGCCCCAAGTTGCATCACTGTAACCCAAGATGATTTCCTGAGAGGGATTGTACTTGAGAGTGAGTTTGAGATTTCTGGTGGTTTTCAGATATTTCCAGATCTTGCGCACTTCCCTCAAGTGTGATGATCCAGGTTTGGTATTAAACCTAGCCGGAATAGAGACAGAAAATTCAATGTCTGGATGAGTGTATTGGGATAGATGGTTGAGAAGCCCAATAGCAGATCAGTAGTTTATATTGAGATGAGAGAATTTGGCATGATCTTCATCCAATGCTGGTTTGAGATGGAAGTTATGAGTTAGCAGAGAGTTGGTGTCCTTGCAATCACTGATACCTAGTTCTTCCAACCCTTGATTGATGTGATTTTGCTGACTGAGGAGGATTTTTTCCTCATCAATCTCCATCAGCATGCCAAGGATGATTTTTGTAGAGTGGCAGGAAGAATTCAAGAATTTATTTAGAAAATTTTTAGCAAAGATATCTGACTTTCCAACATGAATTAGATTTTCAACGTGAAAGTAGATAACTTCTCCCAATTTAGAGCTAAGGTAAAAGCAAGGATCACTGGTAGAATTGTGGAAGCCTTGCAATTTGATCCAGGTGGTAAGAGTTTTGTACCAGTTCTAGGTAGATTGGCGGAGACCGTAGAGAGATTTCTTCAATTTTAGGTAGGGTGATTTTCTGTTTGATCCCTCAGGTGTTCTGATTATGAATTTTTCATTCAGTGGTGCATGGGGGAAGCCTTCTTTCAAATTGAATTGGGTGAAGGTCATCTTATTCTTCAAAAAGTTGAGCAGAGCAAGGCACAGAGATCCTAGTTTTCCATTTGGGGCTCAGGTCTCATCAAAATCCAGGCCCTGAACCTGGTCAAAACCTTGCAGGCACAGTTGGGCCTTGTATTTTGCAGGCTCACCATGACAATTTTTTTTTCACTTTGAATACCCAGGTGGTTTTCAGGATTTTGTTTGATATGTCTTAGTATTCTTCCCACACCTCTTGAGATTCAATAGAGTTCAGTTCTGTTAAAATACGTATGCACTTACGCGTGCGCTACGTATAAGTGTTATCCAAATGGGATGTACATGTGGGCCTCTGTGGCCCATTGAACACTCACACAGACAATATGGGCCTGTGTCAATGTCAAGGATTTGGGGAAACTGGCCTCAAAAAGCGTGAAACAGGCCTATTGTTACACGGGCCCTAACAGGCCCTGTGAGGTATATGGGCAAATACAGCCAGATGGGCTTGTATGGGCATAATTTATTCCAAGGTTTATTTTGGACATACTTGGCCAGACGGGCTGGACTGCAAAAGTATGGTTTATTTAGTTTTTGGGCTTGGGGAGGCCCATTGGGGCCGCCGCCCGTGTTGCAGCCTGGTTGGGGCTGCCGCCCGTGTCGCAGCCCACTCATAGCCGCTGTTTTTGCCTTTGGCCCGTCTATGGGGCCATTGGAGGGGGCAGGGGGACTCAAAATGGAGCCCCCCACTGCGGTTGCGGCTGTTGAGCCCGTCACGGCTGCCGCAGGGCTGGAGGCCCCGGCTCCTCCCCCTCCCCTCGCTTGCCATTGCAAGGAGGAGGGGGAGGGCTGGCTGGATGGAACAAGCCAGCAACCGGTGTGGTGCTCTTTTATAGACGCGAGTCGGGAAAGGTCTGCGGGCAGCGCGCTCAGAAATAGGTAGGGCCTAGCCGCAGCTAGCTGCGCTGCGGGCTCAGCAGCAGCCAGGTAGGCTCAGCAGCGGTCAGGTTGGGCTCAGCACCTGGAGACGGGAGAGGGGCGGATTGCGCGGATCGCGGACCAGACAGATTGCGCAGATTGGAAGGCTTGCGCAGATTGGAAAGCTTGCGCGGATCAAAAGGCTGGCGCAGATTGGATGGCCCATTGGACGGATTGCGCAGATCGGAAGGCTTGCGCTGATTGGATGGCTTGCGCAGATCAAGCGGATTGCGCATTGCAAGACGCGCGGATTGGATCAGGCGGGTATGCCCTGGATACCTGGAACGGGTTGTTGGGCAGACGCATCATGAGAAGGACGAACCAGCGGGCAACACGGACAGGGCATGGGGCAGGGGGAGTTGGAGAATGGGTTATGGGACGGGGGACGGAGGGATAGGGTTGAGCTAGGGTTCTGTGGCTTAGGGGTTGTATTCCATCATTCTTGCTTACTTGCGGTTGTACTTAGGTTAGGGTTGAGGGGGAGGACTTAAATACTTCACTCTCAACTCCGGGTTGTAAGGGGGAGGTATTATCACTTTAATACGTGTGTCGGATTGGATTGGAAAGGAACAAATTCATCTTATTATCACTCTATCACTCTCTCTCTCTCACTCTGTCTCTCTCTTGACTGGCTGCATCCAATCTCCTTACAGAGGCTTTGATCAATAACTTCCGGACTTGAGGACAACTTAAGGGGTGTAGCAAACCTTTGGTTTCCACACCGGTTGCAAGGAGCAACTGGTAAGGGTGGGGGGGACTTGATCACCCCCCACCAAAAGGGGTGGCTAGGCTGGTTGCATTGAGGCAACTGGCGGTGGGGGGGGAATTGACCACCTCCCCACCATCAAAGGGGCGCTCTCCCCCCCCCCTTTACCAAGGGGGAGGAGCAACGGGCTGGAGGGGATCTGACCACCTCCCAGCCCACCTACCATAGCAACACCCTGGGGGTATCAACCCCCAGGGCCCCTGGTACGGGGATTTGACCGCCCCCTCCAGGGATCTGTGAGAAAGAGGTGGGGGACAGCATGTCCGCTGGTCACCCCCCCCAAGTGTGTCTAAGACCGGACCCAGGTGTGTCCTGGGTCCCTCCTGGCCATTTGTATGGCCAGGGGCTGGTTGCATGAGACAAAAAGCCAGCATGTGAGGTAACAGGCCAGTAGTAATAGACAGCCGGCCAGGGTTTTGAACAGCTAAGGGGCTGGTTCAGCCCCATTGAGATGGAAACACCAGAAATAATGGGAATAGGCTGGTTTTAAGGGTACAGGGACTGATGCCCTGTGGGCTGATGTAGCCCAAACCAAGTAACAAGGCCTGTATAGCCTGTAGAGCTCTTTTGGGGCGGAAATATTGCCTTTTGGCTTGTTGTATCATGGGCTCACAAGAGTCCAATCTTTTGTACTTAAGGAGCTCTTCTCCCTGCTGTTTTCCATCATTCATTCATCATCCAATGAAATTCATAAATGATATCATCCAAAGTATTTCCCCATTGTGAGAGCCCATCAAGGAATTATTGAAACAAGGTTTCCAGCATTATTTCTGCTTTAAATACTGCTCATTTTCCCAAGCTAATTTCTGGCCATAATTATAACACATTATCAGTAAAAACTTTATCATTCCTTCCAAGCCATCTAGACCCTTGTACCTTACTCTGGGGAACCTCAAAGACCTCAAGTTTTCCAAGAAGATGTCCTAAAGCCCTGATGTTAGCTCCACAAAGATAGTTCTGAAAAGTCAGAATTATAATGCTTGGGCTGTCAGTATGGATAGTGAGCTGGATAACATCTTTTGTGGGGAGATAATGGATGCAGATGACACTTTGATCAGTTCAGAAGTGGAGAAAAAGTCTTATCATCTCATCCTTAGGCATCTTGATGAGAATTATGTGACATGGTTTGCCAATACTCTTGGGGAAGATGAGAGAAGGAGGGGTAGAATCCTTTGGAAGTTACTTAAGTCCAAGTATGCTGGTGATTCTGTTCACCAGAAGGGTATAGCTTTCAATAACTGTTCAAGTTACAATATTCAAATTGTAAACAGCTTATTGCAGAGGCTAGGTGTAGCATAGCCAAATTTAAGTCATAAGGACTTAACATGCATCCTGAGTGTTTGTCACTCTTAATCCTTCAGAAGCTACCAAAGGAGTTTGATTCTTTAGTCAGAATTATTTCTCAATTGGATCCTCTTCCTGGGGAGCAGGATGTGCTGAAAAAGATTGAAAAGGATGATCTTCAGTTCAAGATGAAGGGGGGTTCTGCAACAGCCCTTGTTGGAAAGACTGGAAAATCTTGCAAGAAGGCAAAAAAGGATTTGTCCAAGGTCTTATGCTATAATTCTCAGAATAAGGGGCATTATGCTAAGGATTGCAATGAGGCCAAGAAGAGGAAGAAGTCCAAAGAGAATGACAAGGACGTCAATCTCACATCTGAAAACCTTGCAATGGTGGCGTTTGATGGTCCAATGGAAATGGGTGTTGGGGAAGAAGGTCCCAACAAAAAAGGCCAAAATTGATGAGGATCAAGAAATGGACTTGATTGATTATGAAGTGAGTAATCTTAACCTCAAAGATGAGAACTTATCAGTGACTGATAAAGATTCTTTCCTATTAGGAAAATTGAAGGAGGATGTTCTTGGGTGGATTGATTCTGGCTGTACAGATCACATGTTCTTTGAACCAAATTTATTTTCAAATCTTAGTGATTATGATGGAGTTGTAAATATTGGTAAGAAAGGCAGAACAATTCAGATTAAATGAATTGGAAAGGTTATTCTTGCAAATCACCTGGGTTTCAAAATTTCTTTGTAGAAAGTGTTCTATGTACCAGAGTTGCCTTATAACCTTGTTTCCTTTGGAGTGTTGTGGAAAAAAGGTTTCCCAATTGGTTATCTTAAAGAAGCTAGGTTTTTTATTGATATGAATGGGAGAACTGTTCTTAGTGGACAGGTTTGGAACAAGCTTTTGTGTTCAAGCTTGTTCAAAATCTCAGCTTTGAGCACTGTTGCTCAAAATAGAAGTGGCCATAAGGTAAAGGACAGCAACTGTGAGAGTTGTACCTTGGGAGCTAAGACTAGAAATGTGTTCTCAAAGAGTAGAGATTGAACTGATTTTCCTAGAGAGGAATTCTACATTGATTTGGCAGGGCCATTCACACTGGAGTCCCTTGGTGGGGCAAGATACTTCATCAATTTAGTTGATACTGCAACTAATTATGTTTGGTTTAAACCAGTTTGATCTAAGGATCAGACCACAGAGGATGTTTCTGTAATCTTCAAAGTCTGGAAACAGAATGGTCTAATGAATGAGATCAAGAGGGTTATCCCTGATGAAGGTGGTGAATTTTTGAGTAAAGAGTTTGAGAGGTTATTTAAAGATTATGCTATCATTCATATAGTCACTACTGCAAGTACTCCACAAAACAATGGAATAGTTGAGAGAATGAATAGGAATTTACTGGAAAAGGTCAGAACTATTATGTCTCAATCTGGTCTACCAAAGTTCTTATGGGCTGAGTTGATGTGTACAGTCTTTCTGTTGCATAACATTGTAAGTGTTAATGGGAAGAGTCCTCATTATCAGTTTTGGAAGTTGTACCACAAACCATCACACCTAAGAACAATTGGTTGGTGTATTATAGTGTCCACCATAATGAGATGGTTGGAAAATTAGACCCTAGAGCCAGAACAGGGGCACTTTTAGGCTATGATTTAATAAGTAAATTGTATAGGATCAATGGTCCAGGGACAAGAAAGGTTATCCGTAGTAGGGATGTAAAATTTGATGAAAGTACCTTTCCACTCAAAAGTAGTGAAGATGTTGTTGTGAATAAGTCACAGAAAGAAATAGAATTATTAACTATTTCACCAGAAAAGGCTGCAGAACATGTGGTTCCAGAAGATGAATAAATGGCAGAGGTAACACAAGAGGGTTCAGTGCCAGCTTCAGGGGAGTCTGTTAATTTGGAACCTGATGAGCCTCCATCTCCAGTTAGAAGGAGTGATAGGATTAGAGTACCAGTTGATAGGTACGGGGAATGGAAGTCCCATTATGCTGCTGTAGGATATGAGGAAGATACATTTCAGGAACAGTGTATGCTCAATGAAGCCCTGGAGTTGAGTTCAGAAATGGGTAACAGGGTAAACCCAAATAGCTTTGGCCAAGCTATGAATTCTGATGAGAGGGCCAACTGGAAGAGTGCTATTTTTGAGGAAATTGATTCTCTAGAAAATAATAGTGTCTTTGAAGTGGTTAAGTGGGATTCTGTTCCAAAAGGAAAGACCATTGTGGAATCTAGATTGGTTTTAAACAAGAATTTTGACACAAATGGAGTTTTAAAAAGATTCAAACCTAGATGCGTTGCACATGGCTTCAAGCAGAGAGAGGTTATCAATTACCAAGAAACTTTCTCACCAACTGTAAGGCTGTCCACCTTCAGGTACATCATTGCTCTGGAAGTGGAGTTGGGTGAAAAAATAAGAAAAGCTGATTTTGTAACAGCATACTTGAATGCAAAACTTGGAGAGGAGGAGACTTTTTATATGTCAATCCCTGATGGTTTTCATGAATGGTTAGTAGAGACTATAGAAACCATGAAGAAAATCTGTGTTAGAAGTTTTATTTCAGCAGATAAAGGGGAATATGTCCTAAAGCTGTGTAGATCCCTTTATGGATTGAAGCAATCAACTAGGTTGTGGTATAATACCATGAGTGAGAAACTGATACAGATTGGTTTCAAGATGTCTGAGGCTAACCCTTGTCTTTTTGCAAGAAAGGATGCAATTTTTTTTGTATGGGTAAATGACATTATCATCATTGGAAATGGTAAAGAGAGAGTCATGGAGATACTCAAAAAGGAATTCAAGATAAAAGATCTTGGTTTGGTGCAACAGGTGCTAGGAATGAAATTCAGTAAGAGCAAGAATGGTATTAAGTTAGACAAGAGCCACTAAGTTGCAGCTCTTCTTAAGCAATATGGCTTAGAAGATGAAAAGGAGTTTGGTACTCCCATGCAGTCAAAAATACGTTTAGAGAAGTCTACAGATGAGGAGTATCTGGAGTTTTTTCAATCTGGGAACAACTAAAGGTCAGCTATTGGATTGCTTAATTATTTGGGGAAGTTTAAAAGGCCCAATATTGCTTTTGCAATTTGTTTCTTGTTGCAAGACTTAGAGAAGCCAAGCATGAGGCATTGGTCAGCTTTTAACAGAGTAATGAGGTATCTTAAAGGAACGCACAGTCAGGGACTGTTGTTTACAAAATAAGAAAACTTTGATTTGGTTGGTTATTCCAATGCAAAATGGGCAGATGGTAACACTAGGGAATCAACAAGTGGTTTTTTATTCTTCTTAGGTAAGAATCTGGTGTCATGGATGTCCAAGAAGGTATTGGAAATAAGTCTTTCATCAACAGAGGATGAGTATAGAGCTTACTTAGCAGCTTCACAGGAAGAAACATTTTTGAGAAAAGTCTTAGAGGATACACATAAGCCACAAGGGTTTGCATTGTTGTATTCTGATAACCAGAGTGCAATGGCATTGGCGCAAAACCAAGTGTTCCATTCAAGAACAAAACATATCAATGTTCACTATAACTATATTTGAAATGCAGTTAACTGCAAGGAGATTGTGTTGAGGTACATGCCCACTGGAGCAATGATGGCCAATATCTTGACTAAGGCTTCAGATAGGAACAAGAATCAAGGCTTTGTGGCTAAAATGCGGATGTCACCCCTTTTGGATTAAGGGGGTTTGTTAAAATACGTATGCACTTACGCTTGTGCTACGTATAAGTGTAATCCAAATGGGATGTACATGTGGGCCTCTGCGGCCCATTGGAAACTCACACGGACCATACGGTGTGGTGTCCAATCTGGGACACCTCTGGACCAGTACGGAAAAATTAAAATTTTTTATGAACTTTTCTATATCCTCCATTTAGATCCAAAAAAAAACTTTTTGTTCTGGGATGATTCCCATATCCAGTTCCCAAACTTCCAGCTCCCACTCTCCTAGTTGTCTAGGATCATCTCTTGGGTGCCTAGCGCCCAGTCATATGTTCAATTTGCCCTTTCTTTGCGCTGCTGTCCACCCTTTTGGAAAATGCGGGGATGAAGACTGGCTTGGCTCACGGCCTTCTATCTGGCACTGGCACCCCCAATTGGCTCACTCAATCCCCTTTTTTGGTCATCCTGTCCCAAATGTCCCGAAGACAACCAGGACAACAAAGTTGTCCTAATCTCCCAACAATCTCCATCCTCTCCCTCCCTCTCTTGTCACAAGTAAAGAACCTGTTGACCATCATCAGCATCTGCAGAGCAAGCTGGCTGACCTAGCTTGAGTCGGAGGTGGCACTCTTCAGCCCCTGCCTCTAGGTTTATCATCCACATCATCATTCAAAACCAGAGTTGATTGAGTTGAAGTCATTCTGGATTGACCTCATTGATCAATAAAAAACCAATTGCAAGCTAGGAGTGACTCTGAGAGCAGACCCACACACTCAGATGTTAGAATTCTTGACTACTGTTAGTGTTGCCTGAATCTTGAGTGCAACCAGCCTTGTAGTCCTCCACCTTGCGCGGTCTCTGATGGCCCATTATTGAATATTCTTTATTCATTTCCATTTGTATGTTCAACCACTTTTCAGCCTTCCTTGTACTTAGTCCATTTAAGGTCAGCTGAACCTCAAGTGAATGAACATCATTTGTTCATACTAATCCTTGAACCAGAGTGCCCCCTGCGACTCCCTGATCCGCTCCTCTTGGCGTCACAAGCCCATTCCTCCTCATCTCTTCAAACCTTTAAACATGAGCCCTCTAACTTAAACTTCCTCATCAGAGAGCCTCCCTGCTCAAGCCGGCCCATCCTGACCATCAATCAATCAAACTTCATCCGTCTCAACCATGACAACAACCGCAACCACATCATCAACCATTAGGCCCACCACCACCAATCATCCCGGTCACCCCTTCAGCGCTTTTGATAATCATCAACCCATCAAAGTGGTCAAGAACCAGATTGGTGCTAACCCAGACCAACCATCATCATCTCCACCATAGTAAAAACTCATCCCTGGCTTCCGCCGGCTTATCCGCTGCTCCTTGTCCTATCTCCTCAAGCCCATTGAGTTACCCACCCAATCCAATCACCAATGAATCCTTACTGTCTTCCTCCATCAATTATTGCTACCACAACCACCATCTCATCCTCACCGACCACCCCCATCACCACCATGACCCTCACAATTGCAAGGTGGTTGATCCAAATCCAACCCACCACTCCAATCATTGAGATCCAAGCGGCTTGATTGCCCTCTCACCTCCAGCTCACTGGTCTCCTGCGCGGCTTGTCTGTTGCCCGCGCGGGTCTCAACTGTTTCCTGGGCCCGTCAGCATTTCTGCGGGCGTCTCACTAGCTACTCTCTTGCCTGTGCCCATCATTTGCATGGGCTGGGGTTTTGATTCAGTTGTTCTTTTTTTGAGTGTTTGTTGTTTTTTTTTTTCCTTTTGTTTTCTCATGAAAATCCTAAAAAAAAAAAAAAAAAAAAATTCTGCTCTATCTGTAAATCTCTCTTGTAAATAGTCTACAGACCTCTTGTTTATACAAGGAGGGGCTCTCCCCTGCCTTTTCCAAAAATCCAGGAGAGTGTGTGCATATGTCCCCCCTGTTATCATTGAAATCTGATCCTCATCCTCATCCTGGGTATATCTATGATTGCCCCCTGATCCATTGATCCTTAGTCTTTGCCCCTCTGTGGCCTGATCCTTATCACCAACCAATAGCCTTGCCGGTTGAAGAGAATTCTTTCTGTTGGAATTCTTGAGTGTGTTATACCACTCCTTGATCCCTTTCTCCGACCATACTGGTCTTGATCCCTCCTTGATCATCTTTCTGGAGCCAATCACAATTGATTGAAGAGGTCTTATTAAGCTTAAGGCCTGGAGTGTTATACATCCCTTATTTTTTTGGAGTTGCATTCTGCCAGCCTACTCTTGAGTTCCTTGAGAAGTTTTGAGGTTATCCTTGCTTCAAATCAGTTTACTGTTTTCTTTTAGAGCTTCTTAAACATAGTTCTTTATCTTGTACAGCCACCCTCAGTTATCTGGTACCCTTCAAGCGCTTGATTGCGGAGAGTTGGGCAGGTTCATTGAGAACCTGGAGGTTGGTTGGGTTTGAGTTGATCATCCCGAATCTTCTGCTGACGACCAGAGTTATTAGCTTGTGGGTGTTTTTTACATGCAACAGCTTTAATCTTATAACTTTAAACAAACTTTAGCTTTTTTTTTCCAAGTTTTTCCCACATAATCTTGGCTCAGATAGTGCTGTTCCATTGCTACCAAACTACTATTGTCTTTATCCTTTACTACTTGATTCCTCATTTGGCAGGTTCTGGACCTTGATCTTGGTTACATTTAAATATCTTTTTAACACTCAAGAGGGCAGCCTAAACAGCACCTTTCCCCTCCACAGAACTGCCATTGCTAAGAACGGTTTGGAGTCTTGCACCATTTGGAGTCTTACATTTGGTCCCCTGGGCCGGGATCAAACCAGCAACCTTGGGATTTACAGTCCCAACTTGAAGAATCAACTCTGAAATCTGATCCAATCCTTTTCTTTTTTTTTCTGTCATCATCCAGATCTGATCCCTGGGGGCAACTTTTTCCAGAATTAAGTCCTCCCAATTGTGCACCGTCTGGGCAGGATTCTTGTCATTTTCAAAACTCTACCCTTGCCACGCTTGTGAGCCACCTTGGAACTCTTCTTTTTTTGGATCCCCTTAGGAACTCTGTCTTCAAAATGGAATTTTTTCCCTCCACCACTGTTTGGGCCAAGATGGTCAAGATCAAACCCCAGAACAAGAACCTAGGCTTCAATGGAACGAATGTGGAACAATTTTTGGACTCCTATGAAATGGCTTCTGAAGTGGATGCTGCAAGTGAAAATAACATGGCCTATCAGTTACAATTTTTATCTCCTCTGATGAAGTTATGGAAGTAATTGAATTGTTTGATGGATCAAAACCTCAAAACTGGAGGCTCTTGAAGGAGGCTATGTTGGCTTATTGGGGAAAAATAGATGTGGCTAGGTTTACCTTACAGGACTTGGATCCTCTGGTTTCTCAATGGATCTCCAATGGTTGTGTCTCTTCAGCCTCTGATTATCAGTCTTTCAGAAAGTCTTGGGATCCTATTCAATTTTATCTTATCAGGAACAATCACATTGACACTGTGGAAAAAATTTGAGTTCAATTTTTCCAATCTTTTTTGCCAGGAGTGCAGGAAAGGATTAGGGATGAATTGGTCAAGTCTGGATCCATGATCACTACTAGGGATAATCAATTCAAACTACCTGTCTTTCTGGTCCTTAGGAATGTGGTGGAAAAAGTCATGAAAGGTCAAACTGCTTTAAATTTTGAAAAGCCCAGGATCACTGAACCAGTCCATGCTCCTTCCTTCCAAGAATCCAACAAAATCATGAACAAGATGGAAGCAAATTGAAGACCTAGATCAAGCACTCAGGCCAATAAGGATACTACTAAAATAGATGAGATTACTAAGCTACTTCAGGCCTTTGAGAATAAAATAGATCAGAAAATATCCTTTTTAGCTACCCCTAAACCTGCTAATTCTGTTTCTAAATCCACCTTAGTCTGCTATTAATGTCATAGAGAAGGCCATGGTACTGGTGGGTGTCCTGAACTCCAGAAGGACAAGGAGGAGAAAAAGTAGAGCAGAAGGGAAATAATTTCTTTCTTGCTAATGGTGCTTTGATCCCTTTTGACTCATCTTGTCCAATCCGTAAATTTGTGGCTTCTTACCAACAACCAACTCCCAAGAAGGCATCTATGGTCTCCTTGGATTTTCAATAATCCTGTGGCACTCTTCAACCTTGGTATCCTCCAGCTATCACTTCTTCCAGCTTCTCTGGTGCTTATCAATCTGATCCAGCTAGGAAACACCATGAGGAACCCAAAACTCACAAGTCTCCTCCTGTTCCATCTTCAACACTTTGAAAACCTTTCAAACATCAATCTTTGCCTGAGCCTCCTTCCTCTGATGTGGAACAAATGGAAGTAGAAAGGGAACCACTCATGGAAAGGTTCCAGGACCACTCTGATCCTTCTCCTTCTCTTCAATCTGGTCATCCCCCTCAATCCTCTGACCCTCTCCCAGTACTTGTCTCACCTGATCTTCCTCCCTCCACCCAGCCCAAATTTTGGTTTGAGAGGGGCATTTCCAAGGACTACCCTAATGCTGTGGAAGGAGTTTTAAAGAAAATTTCTGATCTAAAAATCCCTGATCTGTCTGTGGCTGAACTGCTGTCTATCTCTCCATTTGTGGCTGAAGGCCTGAAGAGATGGGTTTCTTGTTGATGTGTGGAAATTGGTCCGGACAAATTGAAGGTCTCTTCTGGCACTTTGATGGAGGACTCTGGTGGAACAGATCCCCTTTCAGATGCCAATCTGTATTCCTGCCCTCTTGGATTTCTTCCCTGCTATCTTGGTGAATTGGCTAAAACAGTTTCTCTTCTTGTGGATTTGGGTTCTCAGCTCAACTTAATCTCAGATGCTATGGCCTGCAAACTCAAGCTTAGCCCAAGGGTCAGTTTTACTTCTGCGGTTTATGGTATAGGGAATAAGTCATGTGAACTGGTTGGTATTTCTGAGGAATTTCCTGTTTGAATTGGTCAAAATATTGTTGGAACTTGTCACTTCTGGATCACTTGTTTGGAAGGTCCTATTATCTTGGGCCAACCGCTCTTAATGGATTTTGGTGCTAACTTGATTTTTTCTGATCAAGTTGGGGAGAGAATACTTCTCCCTGATGCTGATTGCAGAAAAATTGAAGTTCTGCTTTGTTCCTTGGATTCTGATCTTTGGGAACAAGATTTTCCTGGTCGTTCTCCCAAAACAGTTCTAAAGGGAAAGCAGAAGGACAACTCTCATTCCTCTCAGCCTCATTTTTTATTGGATTAGTTGATCCTACTGATAGTTGTTGTTCCTCTCAGCCTCAGAATTCAACTTATAGATCAACTTCAACCTCAGAGGCATATTTTTTGTTTTCCTCATCATCTCTTCCTCATCCTCATAGGATCAAAATTCATAAACATAAAAAATCTGAAAATTCCAAAAATATTTCTTCTCTCTCTGGGTCTGTTGTATCTTCTTTTCCTTTTTCCCTTCAGCCTGATCAATTATACTCTACTCCGGTCTTAAATCTCTGCAATGATTCTAAACTAGATCCCAATTTCAATTCTTTTCTTGGTGGTTTTGGTATGAAGGAGTATGGTCTTAAGTAGAGGCAATGTGGGGTAGAAGCAAGTCCTCCCAATTGCGCACCATCAGGGGCCTCTACTGCTGTCATTTTTGAAACTCTACCCTGTGCCACACATGTGAGAAATGCATTAGCTTTTGGATCCTCTTTTATGGAAAAGGCACCTTTCAAGGATGAGGCGGAACATCAAACTTGGAAGATGTTAAAACTTGGCCTCAGTTCTCGTAGTAAGGTCTCACTGGTCAATGCTTGGAGGAAGAAAGGATTCCTCTCTTTTGCCACCAAGTATAAACCAGTTGAAAAAAAGGTTCAACCAGTAAACCAACCAATGTAAGAATAAAAAGAGCTTGTGCTCTGAAGAAATGAAAAGTAATAAGAAATGGGTGAATGAAGCTTGTAACTTCAAGCGTGATGGATCTCAGGACAGGAGGAAATGGGAACTCCGGTTGATTTGGTGAATGAACGGATGATGAATTACACCTGATAGCACTGGTGTTTATATAGAGTAAATACACAATAGGCTCACAAGTGGTTGAGTACAAAATGAATAAGGTAAAATTAGCATAAGCAGTTTAAGTGACATGGTAAGTGAAATGCTATGACTAAAGAGTCTGATAGCCATGACTAAACAGTCTGATAGCCATGACTAAACAGTCTGATAGCCATGACTAAACAGTCTGATAATCACAATACTACAACACAGCCCAGTTAAATTTTACCTGCTGTTTTAGTACTTTAAGGTTAACAATAACAAGATCAAATCAATCCAATCAATGGTACTCTGAAATCCAGTGAAAGTCACATGAATGAAAACTCAAATTCTAGCAACCAATGCCTCTCAACCTCAACCCTCCTCTTATGCGCCCCCCTCTATCCCGCAATCCTTACTGTGGTTTACCTCAATCTCTTACTGGTCCATTCATCCCCTCTGGTTGTTTCACTGAAGAACGTCTGAAAGTGGTCAACTTTGGTCCAGATGGATGGCTTCTTCCTGATGAGTTGAATTTGATCAAAAATGTCTTAGCCCTTAGGGAAAAATCTGTTTCTTTCTGTGAAGAAGAGAGAGGTCTCTTTAAAGAATCCTATGGCCTCCGTTACATTATCCCTGTAGTAGAACATAATCCATGTAAAAAGAAGATACCAATCCCTGCTGCTAAAGTTGACAAATTCATCAAGTTGGTCCGCAAACAAGTCCAAATTGGTTTATATGAAAAATGAAATTCTAGCTATTCCAGTCCTGTTTTCTGTGTTCTCAAGAGTAATGGTAAACTTAGAATAGTTCATGATCTCAAGCCTCTAAATAAGGTTACTATTAACAACTCTGGTATTCCCCCTTCTACTGAAGAATTTGTCAAATCCTTCTCTGGGAGAGCTTGCTATGGTCTAGGTGACATTATGGGTGGCTATGACAAAAAATCATTACATCCAATTTCTTTTCCTCTCAGTACTTTTGATACTCCTCTTGGTTGTTTCCAACTTACTCAATTACCTCAAGGTGACACCCATTTGGTTGCAGTCTATCAGGCTCAGATGGTTTGGATCCTCCAGGATGAAATCCCTGATCATGCTGGTATCTTTATTGACAATGGTGTTGGGATAAGAGACTTAAAAGGACCTATATTTCAGTCAATGGAAATAAAGAAAGAAGATAGCAGACTGAAAGAGTCACCTTAAAAGGACCAGACAGACTCTGGTTCAGAGAGAAGATAAGAAAAGGAATAGAGGGTGAAAACAGAAGATGACAGGGCAGAAACACGCATTTGACTTAGGCCAGGTTGGAGTCAGGGTAGATGAGCAGCGGGTAGAAGAGTAGCAAATATCTGATTATGTTAAAGCGTCTTGAGGTCAGTAGGTTGTAAGGTAGAATCAAGTGAGGAACTTACCTGACTCAGAGACCTGGGGTCAGTGGTGCACACTCGTGGTTGCACAAAGAAAAACTCCCCCCAGAGTCCGAGTCAGGAGAGCAATTAAGTAGCAGAGCCGATTCAAGTTTGGAGTATGAAAAGCGGATGACGGGTAGAGTGGATGGAGTGGCGGGAGATCATGACTTGTGACATCTCAAGATACAACGTTGAGCAAGCGGCAGAGAGAGACAAGAGAAAAAAAACAATAAGAAAATGAAAAGGAGAAATGGAGAAATGGAAATGAAAGAGGATAGGAAATGAATTGAGCATCATAGCAGGGAGTCACTGGACTCCAACATCCTCCCTTGCTCAATTCATGCCGCAATATTGAGAGACGCGAGCGCATTTTGCAGAGCAGTGCGGGCTACCGGCTTAGTAAGAAAGTCGGTCAGGTTTTTCTTTGATGCCACCTTTTGAAGGTTGACATGATTCTTAGCAATTTCGCTCCTGATAAAGTGGAATTGTAGCTCCATATGTTTTGTATGAAAGCTTGAGTGGTTTGCTTGATTCAGAGCCAACTTGATAGCGCCTTCATTGTCTTCAAAAACAGTTGTAGTCTTCGCGACTTCTTCCGGACAGATATCTTGAAGAAATGACTTTATCCACCTGATCTCCTTGAAGGCGTCCGCTAGCGCCTTGTACTCAGCTTTGGTCGTTGAAAAAGATAGCGTTGGCTGCTTTTTGCATCTCCAGATTACAACGCAACCCAACCATTGTATCACCAAGCCAGAGATCGAGCGCCAAGAGCTGGGGCATGTTGCTCAATCAGCATCCACATATGCGAGCATGGCCGTTTAACTAGCCGCTTTTGAGGAAAAGACTAGACCTACCGAGCTGGTGTGTTGTAGTTAATTGAGCACATGAAGAGCTGCTTGGTAGTGATGCAGATTAGGCTTGACAAGAAACTGGGCCAGGTAGTTGACAGCAAAGGTGATGTCAGGACGCGTGCATAGGCTGATGTGGTTCAGCTCACCAATGATCTTTCTGTAGTTTGCCCCCGACAATAGAAACTCTTGGTGGTCCTCTTTGCTTGAGGCGAAAAGCTTGCCATTTGGCTTGAACGCCGTGGAATGGGTTCAATGAGTGGGCAGCGGATACTGAAAACATATCTGCTCTATGTATGATTTCTGATGAATTTTGAAGCCCTTGTTTTGATGAACAACGTTCATCCCAAGCAGCAATGAAGCTGACCCCAGGTCCTTGATCTTGAAGCAAGAGGAGATTAAATTTACAAATTGATCAGGGTCTTTGCTAAAGATTGCGATGTCATCTACATGTACGTATAGGAAAGTTCCATCGCGCCAAAACACACAGTGATCCGCTTTGCATTGATTAAATCCAACTTCCCCCAGCCATTTTCACAGAGTTTCATACCAGGCAAGAGGAGCTTGCTTTAGTCCATACAGCGCTTTTCTGAGGTGGAGAGTTTTTCCATCAAAAACGTTGATATTAGCTGGAGGGTTGATGTATATTTCCTCCTGGAGCGGAGCATTCAGGAAGGGGGCCTTCACGTCGATCTGGCGGAACTGCAGTTTCCTCGAGGCAGCTAGAGCTATCAGCAGACGTAGCGAGGTTTTGTTGCCAGTGGGGGAGAAGGTGGTGGAAAAATCGGAGCTGTATTTTTGGTTAAATCCCTGGACACATAACCGTGCTTTGAATTTGATGATCCTGTTCAGGTCGTCGCGTTTCGTCCTAAAGACCCACACGCACTTGAGAGGGACTTTCCTGCTGGGTAAGATTGCTTCTTCCCAAACGTCATAGCTGATTAAGTTAAGATCTTCCATTTTCATGGCTTCAATCCACTCATCCCGGTATTTAGATCTGAGGGCCTCTTGCAAGCTCTGGGGGTCCACATACGAGTGATCTACGATTAGATATATGGCAGGAAAACCTACTTTAGAGTGGGGTCTGCGCGGTAGATCAATAATATTGGCGGGAGTAACAATGTCAAGAGAGGGAGAGGGAGCAGTAGGAGCAAGTTCAGCAGGAGTGGAGTTGGAAGTCAACATGGAGGTGGAGATATTAGGATTGTCAGAGATAGGCATAGGCAGAGGAGAAGCAGCAGGAGGAAAGAAATCAGAGGATTTAAAAACATCAGTTTTATTAGAAGGAAAGTTAGAGTGAGGAAAGGAAGACTTGTCAAAGGTGACGTTGGAAGAGAGAAAGGTTTGGAAACTGCTCAAATCCAAGAGACGAAATGACAAAAAGTCATTAGCGTACCCGAGCATAATGACCTTCTTGCATGTGGGTTGAAATTTGAAGGTTCTGCCAGCCTTCGGAATCAGAGCATAAGCGGCGCATCCAAAGGTTTTGAGGCATTTGTAATTGAATTTTTGATTGTGCCATAACTGGTAAGGTATCTTGTTGCCACAAGACTTGGAGGGTAAGATGTTTAGTAGGTGTGTAGCTGAGTTGACTGCTTCATCCCAGTATTTTGAAGGCAGGTTTCTCTGATTTAGGAGACATTGCGCCTTCTCCAGGCTCAGTCGGTTGGATCTTTCCGCTAATCCGTTTTGTTGGGGGGTGTAAGAGGGTGCAAAGTTTTGAATGATTCCTTTCTCAGAGCAGTAGTCCTTGAGCTTGGTGGAGATGAATTCTCAACCATTGTAAGAGATGAAGCGCTTGAAAATCTTTCCGGTTTGACGTTCAGCACCAGTAACATAATCTTTGATTGCCTTATAGGTGTCACTTTTGAGCTTAAGCAGAGCAGTGGATTGGTAACCAGAGAATTGGTCAGTGAGTGACAGTAAATAATTGAAACCTGAATTTGAGGTGATTTGTGTTATAATTATGGCCAGCAATTAGCTTAGGCAAATGAGCAGTATTTAAAGCAAAAGAAATGCTGGACACTGTGTGTCAATAATGGCTAATGGGGCTCTCACAATGGGGCAATATGTTGGATGAATTCGATTGGATGATGAATGAATGATGGAAAACAGCAGGGAGAAGAGCTCCTTAAGTACAAAAGATTGGCCTCTTGTGAGCCCATGATACAACAAGCAAAAAGGCAAATTTTCCGCCCCAAAAGAGCTCTACAGGCTCTACAAGCCTTGTTACTTGGTTTGGACTACATCAGCCCACATGGCATTAGTCCCTGAACCCTTACGACCAGCCTATTCCGGTCCATTCTGGTGTTTCCACCGTTACGGGGCTGAACCAGCCCCTTTGCTGTTCAATCCCCTGGCTGGTTGTCTATTACAACCGGCCCTGATGGCCTTATTACCTCTGTTACGGGCTGGTTGCCTCATGCATCCAGCCCCTGGCCCCTCAAATGGGCCAGGTGGGACCCAGGGCTCACCTGGGTCCGGTTTCAACCTCACATGGGGGGGGGGTGTAGCCGGCGGACATGCCGCCCCCCCCCCCTCTTTCTCTCAATTCCCTGGTGGGGGCGGTCAAATCCCCTCACCAGGGGCCCTGGGGGTCGATACCCCCAGGGCGTCGTCAAGGTAAGGATGGCTGGGGGGTGGTCAGATCCCCCCTGGCCCGTCGCTCCTCCCCCTCGGTAAAGGGGGGGGGGAGAGCGCCCCTCGTCACCTCTTTGCTACAAGGTGGGAGGGTGATCAAATCCCCCCCACCGTCCGGTCGCTACACTCGCGGCCGGCGCCGCCACCTCCCTGGGCAAGGGGGTGGTCAGGTCCCCCCTGCCCTGACCGACCGCGTCATCGCGGCCGGTCGCTGGCTGGTTCAACCCAGCCAGCCTGCCCCCTCCCCCTCGCGACGGCGAGCGAGGGGAGGGGGAGCGAGCCGGGGCCGCGAACCCCGGCTCCGCGGCGCTGGTCGCCGGTCGCGACCAGCCGGGCCCGCGCGGCATCGCACCGCGCGGGATCCCTCGGCCGCGCAACAGCCCCGCGCGGGCCGTCGGGCCCCGCGTGGGCCGTGCCGAGGAACACAGGCGGCCCCGAACGGGCCGCGGCGCGGGCAGCGGCCCCGGGTGGGCCGCGACACTGGCGGCGGCCCCAATGGGCCGCCCCAAGTCCGAAAACTGAGAAAAACATACTTTGGCGGGCCAGTCCGTCTGGCCAAGTATGTCCAAAATAAACCTTGGGCCCAATTATGCCCATACAAGCCCATCTGGCTGTATCTGCCCATATACCCCACCGGGCCCGTTAGGGCCCGTGTACCAATAGGCTTATTTCACGCATTTTGAGGCCAGTTTCCCCAAATCCGTGACATCCACATGGGCCCGTATGGTCCGTGTGTGTGTCCAATGGGCCTTAGAGGCCCATTTGTGCATCCCATTTGGATTACACTTATACGTAGCACCCGCGTAAGTGCGTACGTATTTTAACACACCCCCTTAATCCAAAAGGGGTGACATCCGCATATTAGTCACAAAGCCTTGATGCTTGTTTCTGTCTAATGCCTTAGTCAAGATATCCGCAATCATTGCTCCAGTGGGCATGTACCTCAACACAATCTCTTTGCAGTTAACTGCATCGCGAATATAGTTATAGTGGACATCAATATGTTTTGTTCTTGAATGGAACACTTGGTTTTGCGCCAACGCAATGGCACTCTGGTTATCGGAATACAACAATGCAAACCCTTGTGGTTTATGTGTATCCTCTAAGACTTTTCTCAACCATTTTGCTTCCTGTGAAGCTGCTAAGTAAGCTCTATACTCAGCCTCTGTTGATGAAAGACTTATTGCCGACACCTTCTTGGACATCCATGACACCAGATTCTTACCTAAAAAGAATACAAAACCACTTGTTGATTCCCTAGTGTTACCATCTGCCCAACTTGCATCGGAATAACCAACCAAATCAAAGTTTGCTGACTTTGTAAACAACAGTCCCAGACTGTGTGTTCCTTTAAGATACCTCATAACTCTCTTAAACGCTGACCAATGCCTCATGCTTGGCTTCTCTAAGTGTTGCGACAAGACCCCAATTGCAAACGCAATATCGGGCCTTGTACACTGCCCCAAATAATTAAGCGATCCGACAGCTGACCTGTAGTCATTCCCTGATTGAACAAACTCCAGATACTCCTCATCTGTAGACTTCTCTAAACGAATGTTTGACTGCATAGGAGTACCAAACTCCTTTGCATCCTCTAAGCCGTATTGCTTAAGAAGAGCTGCCACATAATGGTTCTGGTCTAACTTAATACCATTCTTGCTCTTGCTGACTTTCATTCCAAGCACCTGTTGCGCCAGACCAAGATCTTTTATCTTGAATTCCTTTTTGAGTGTCTCCATGACTCTCTCTTTACCATCACCAATAATGATAATGTCATCGACCCATACAAACAAAATTGCATCCTTCCTCACAAAAAGGCAAGGATCGGCCTCAGACGTCTTAAAACCAATCTCTATCAGTTTCTCACTCATGGTGTTATACCATGACCTAGCTGCTTGCTTCAATCCATACAGGGATCTACACAGCTTGAGGACATATTCCCCTTTATCTGCCGAAAGAAAAGTTCTAACACAGATTTTCTTCATGGTTTCTGGTTTAGTCTCTACTAACCATTCACGAAAACCATCAGGAATCGACATATAAACAGTCTCCTCCTCTCCAAGTTTTGCATTCAAGTATGCTGTTACAAAATCAGCTTGTCTGATTTCTTCACCCAACTCCACTGCCAGAGCAATGATGTACCTGAAGGTGGACAGCCTTCCAGTTGGTGAGAAAGTTTCTTGGTAATCAATACCCTCTCTCTGCTTGAAGCCCTGTGCAACACATCTAGCCTTGAACCTTTTCAAAACTCCGTTTGTGTCAAACTTCTTGTTTAACACCAATCGAGACCCCACAATGGTCTTTCCTTTTGGAACAGAATCCCGCTTAACCACTTCAAAGACACTATTATTCTCTAGAGAATCAAATTCCTCAAAAATAGCACTCTTCCAGTTGGCTCTCTCATCAGAATTCATAGCTTGGCCAAAGCTATTTGGGTTAACCCTGTTACCCATTTCTGAACTCAACTCCAGGACTTCATTGAGCATACACTGTTCCTGAAATGTATCTTCCTCATATCCTGCGGCAGCATAATGGGATCTCCACTCCCCGTACCTGTCAACCGGTACTCTAACCCTACCACTCCTTCTAACCGGAGGTGGAGGCTCATCAGGTTCTGATTCCACAGAATCACCTGAAGCGGGTACTGAACCCTCTTGTGGCACGTCTGCCACCTCTTCATCTTCTGGAACCACATGTTCCACAGCTTTTGCTGGTGAAATAGGTGCTAATTCTATTTCTTGTTGTGGCTTAATCACAACAACATCTTCACTCCTTTTGAGTGGAAAGGTACTTTCGTCGAATTTTACATCCCTGCTACGGATAACCTTTCTTGTCCCTGGACAATAGATCCTATAAGATTTACTTATTAAATCATAGCCTACAAGTGCCCCTGTTCTGGCTCTAGGGTCTAATTTTCCGACCATTTCATTATGGTGGACACTATAATACACCAAGCAACCAATTGTTCTTAGGTGTGATGTTTTGGGGTACAACTTCCAAAACTGATAATGGGGACACTTCCCATTAACACTTACAATGTTGTGCAACAGACACACCGTGCACATCAACTCAGCCCATAAGAACTTTGGCAGACCAGATTGAGACATAATAGTTCTGACTTTGTCCAGTAAAGTCCTATTCATTCTCTCAACTATTTCATTATTTTGTGGAGTACTTGCAGTAGTGACTATATGAATGATACCATAATCTTTCAACAGCCTCCCAAACTCTTTACTCACGAATTCACCCCCTCCATCGGTAATGACCCTCTTGATCTCCTTCATCAGACCATTCTGTTTCCAGACTTTGAAGATTACAGAAACCTCCTCTGTGGTCTGATCCTTAGATCGAATTGGTTTAACCCAAACATAATTAGTTGCAGTATCAACTAAATTGATGAAGTATCTTGCCCCACCAAGGGACTCTGGAGTGAATGGCCCTGCCAAATCAATGGAAAATTCCTCTCTAGGAACATCTGTGTGATCTCTACTCTTAGAGAACACATTTCTAGTCTTGGCCCCCAAGGTACAACTCTCACAGTTGCTGTCCTTTACCTTATGGCCACTTCTATTGTGAGAAACAGTGCTCAGAGCTGAGAATTTGAACAAGCTTGCACACAGAAGCTTATTCCGAACTTGTCCACTAAGAACAGTTCTCCCATTCATATCAATAACAAACCTATCTCCTTTAAGATAACGAATTTGGAAACCTTTTTTCCATAACACCCCAAGAGACACAAGGTTGTAAGGCAACTCTGGTACATAGAACACTTTATCAAAAGTAATTTGGAAACCCAGTTGATTTGCAAGAATAACTTTTCCAATTCCTTTAATCTGAATTGTTCTGCCTTTCTGACCAATATTTACAACCCCATCATAATCACTAAGATTTGAAAATAAATTTGGTTCAAAAAACATGTGATCTGTACAACCAGAATCAATCAAAACAAGAACATCCTCCTTCAATCCTCCTAGTAGGAAAGAAGCTTTATCAGTCACTGATAAGTTCTTATCTTTGAGGTTAAGATTACTCACTTCATAATCAATCAAGTCCATTTCTTGATCCTCATCGATTTTGGCCTTCTTGTTGGGACCTTCTTCCACAACAGCCTCTTCAATTGGAGCATCCAACGCCACCATTGCAACGTTTTCAGTTGTGAGATTGACCTCTTTGTCATCCCCTTTGGACTTCTTCCTTTTCTTGGCCTCCTTGCAGTCCTTAGCATAGTGCCCCTTATTCTGACAATTGTAACATAAGACCTTGGACAAATCCTTTTTCGCCTTCTTGCGAGATTTTCCAGTCTTTCCAACTAGGGCTGTTCCAGAACCCCCCTTCATCTTGAATTGAAGGTCATTCTTTTCAATCCTTTTAAGCACATCCTCCTCCCCAGGAAGAGGATCCAATTGAGAAATGATTCTGACTAAGGAATCAAACTCTTTTGGCAGCTTTTGAAGGATTAAGAGTGACAAACACTCTGGATCCATGTTAAGTCCAGATGACTTGAACTTGGCTATACTAGACCTAGCCTCTGCCACAAACTGTTTACAATTCGAATATTGTAACTTGAACAGTTTATTAAAGGCTATACCCTTCTGGTGAACAGAATCACCAGCATACTTGGACTTAAGCAGCTTCCAAAGGATGCTGCCCCTCCTCCTCTCATCTTCCCTAAGAGTATCAGCAACCCATGTCACATGATTCTCATCAAGATGCCTAAGGATCAGATGGTAAGACTTCTTCTCCACTTCTGAACTGATCAGAGTGTCATCTGCATCCATAATTTCCCCACAGCAGATGTTATCCAGCTCACTATCCATAAGGACAGCCCAAGCATTATAGTTCTGACTATTCAGAACTATTTTGGTAGAGCTAACATCAGGGATATAGGACATCTTCTTGGAAAACTTGAGGTCTTTGAGGTTCTCCAAAGTAAGGTACAAAGGTCTAGATGGCTTGGAAGTAATGATGATGTTGGTACTGATAATGTGTTATAATTATGGCCAGCAATTAGCTTAGGCAAATGAGCAGTATTTAAAGCAAAAGAAATGCTGGACACTGTGTGTCAATAATGGCTAATGGGGCTCTCACAATGGGGCAATATGTTGGATGAATTCGATTGGATGATGAATGAATGATGGAAAACAGCAGGGAGAAGAGCTCCTTAAGTACAAAAGATTGGCCTCTTGTGAGCCCATGATACAACAAGCCAAAAGGCAAATTTTCCGCCCCAAAAGAGCTCTACAGGCTCTACAAGCCTTGTTACTTGGTTTGGACTACATCAGCCCACATGGCATTAGTCCCTGAACCCTTACGACCAGCCTATTCCGGTCCATTCTGGTGTTTCCACCGTTACGGGGCTGAACCAGCCCCTTTGCTGTTCAATCCCCTGGCTGGTTGTCTATTACAACCGGCCCTGATGGCCTTATTACCTCTGTTACGGGCTGGTTGCCTCATGCATCCAGCCCCTGGCCCCTCAAATGGGCCAGGTGGGACCCAGGGCTCACCTGGGTCCGGTTTCAACCTCACATGGGGGGGGGTGTAGCCGGCGGACATGCCGCCCCCCCCCCCTCTTTCTCTCAATTCCCTGGTGGGGGCGGTCAAATCCCCTCACCAGGGGCCCTGGGGGTCGATACCCCCAGGGCGTCGTCAAGGTAAGGATGGCTGGGGGGTGGTCAGATCCCCCCTGGCCCGTCGCTCCTCCCCCTCGGTAAAGGGGGGGGGAGAGCGCCCCTCGTCACCTCTTCGCTACAAGGTGGGAGGGTGATCAAATCCCCCCCACCGTCCGGTCGCTACACTCGCGGCCGGCGCCGCCACCTCCCTGGGCAAGGGGGTGGTCAGGTCCCCCCTGCCCTGACCGACCGCGTCATCGCGGCCGGTCGCTGGCTGGTTCAACCCAGCCAGCCTGCCCCCTCCCCCTCGCGACGGCGAGCGAGGGGAGGGGGAGCGAGCCGGGGCCGCGAACCCCGGCTCCGCGGCGCTGGTCGCCGGTCGCGACCAGCCGGGCCCGCGCGGCATCGCACCGCGCGGGATCCCTCGGCCGCGCAACAGCCCCGCGCGGGCCGTCGGGCCCCGCGTGGGCCGTGCCGAGGAACACAGGCGGCCCCGAACGGGCCGCGGCGCGGGCAGCGGCCCCGGGTGGGCCGCGACACTGGCGGCGGCCCCAATGGGCCGCCCCAAGTCCGAAAACTGAGAAAAACATACTTTGGCGGGCCAGTCCGTCTGGCCAAGTATGTCCAAAATAAACCTTGGGCCCAATTATGCCCATACAAGCCCATCTGGCTGTATCTGCCCATATACCCCACCGGGCCCGTTAGGGCCCGTGTACCAATAGGCTTATTTCACGCATTTTGAGGCCAGTTTCCCCAAATCCGTGACATCCACATGGGCCCGTATGGTCCGTGTGTGTGTCCAATGGGCCTTAGAGGCCCATTTGTGCATCCCATTTGGATTACACTTATACGTAGCACCCGCGTAAGTGCGTACGTATTTTAACAATTTGAACCGGACCAACTAGATCTAGATGGACAGCCTCCAGTGTCTTGGTGACTGGCTTAAAGTGGTGAGAAAAGGGGTTGGCGGTGCCTTTGCATGTTTGACAGATCTCACACGTTGCTGGAACCAGAGAGCAGGGTAGGTTGAGTGTTTTCAGGACGGAGGGACCTGGATGACCCAGTCGAGCATGCCAAGTACTGTCAGATACATTGAGTAGCAATTTTGGTTGATGTTTTTCTGAAAACCTGATCCCGCAGAGCTCTGTAAGATGGTTGGATGTGGTACCAATGAAGTTGAAGTTATCACATGCAACCTCAACACCTGAGAAACCAACTTTGGTGAACACAGTCTTCTTGGCGTTCAGCTGAGACAGAGAGATAAGGAATTGATTGATGGTGGGAATCAACAGTACGTTCTTCAACACGATAGCATCACCCAGATGATTGATAAGCTTGGCTGAGCCAACATGCGTGGCAGAAAGTGAGTTATTTGGGGAACCCATTCCAACCTTGACCCTTGTAGGATGGATGTTGAATAAGTAGTTTGGGTTGTTGACGATATGGTGACTGGCACCAGAATCCAAAACTGGAAGTAGGGACAAGTTTGGTTTGGGAGTAAGGTATATCTGAGAGTTGAAATGTAGCTCGGCGGATGGACTTGTGGCGGGACTTGTTGTTTCGTTAGAAGTATGCAGATTGGAATTTGCCCGTTTATTCCAATCGGGTCTCAGGTGTGGGTGAAGAAACCAACACTTGTCCTCAGAATGTTTGGAGAGGGGGTTGTGGTGATTCTTGGAGCATGGATGTTTGGTCTTTTTCTTCTGAGAGGGTTTGAGGAGGGAAGTGGAGGCATTCAGATCAGGTGCGACTTCATTGGTCGATGCACGGGAAGACTCTAGATGGGTGATTTCACGGAGTTTATTGAGGACTCCAGTTGGGTCTTGAAGGAGATCATTGTTCAAAATTATTGTGTTGACCATGTGATGGAAGGTACTGGGTAACTTGGCTAAGATGGTGTAACAGAGAATATCCGCAGGCACCTCTAGGCAAACAACCAATAATTTGTTCATTAACTTTTGGCAGTCCTTGATGTAGAGGTTGAGATCGCCTTTGTACTGAGATCAAATAAAGTTCAGCCCAATTTGGCCACAATTGTTGGAGGACTGGGAAGCGTATCTTGCGAGAATGGCCTTCCAGATTTTGTCTGGCTCGCCATTGTTATCTGAGTTCATTACAGCGTCAAATGCGGTATTGCCTAAGTGTTTTATGATGATATTGGCTGCTTCAAAAAATTTCTTCCGTATGGCAGCAGTAATCTGATCCGGAGGTTCATCAACCACCAATTCGAGCAGACCCTTTCTTCTGAGATAGCTTTTGATCCGAAGAAACAAGGAGGGAAAGTTCGAGTTGTTTAAGAGTCGGATATTAAGTTTGGATTGGGCGTTGTCTTCAGTCTCTGAAATGGTTGGTTGTCTGGTCCTAAGGAAAATGAATGGGACTGTAAATCTGTTGAGATAAGAGACTTAAAAGGACCTATATTTCAGTCAATGGACATAAAGAAAGAAGATAGCAGACTGAAAGAGTCACCTTAAAAGGACCAGACAGACTCTGTTTCAGAGAGAAGATAAGAAAAGGAATAGAGGGTGAAAACAGCAGATTACAGGGCAGAAACACGCATTCAACTTAGGCCAGGTTGGAGTCAGGGTAGATGAGCAGCGGGTAGAAGAGTAGAAAATATCTGATTATGTTGAAGCGTCTTGAGGTCAGTAGGTTGTAAGATAGAATTGAGTGAGGAACTTACCTGACTCAGAGACCTGGGGTCAGTGGTGCACACTCGTGGTTGCACAAAGAAAAACTCCCCCCAGAGTCCGAGTCAGGAGAGCGATTAAGTAGCAGAGCCAATTCAAATTTGGAGTATGAACAGCGGATGGAGTGGCGGGAGATCATGACTTGTGACATCTCAAGATACAACGTTGAGCAAGCAGCAGAGAGAGACAAGAGAAAAAAAAACAATAAGAAAATGAAAAGGAGAAAAGGAGAAATGGAAATGAAAGAGGATAGGAAATGAATTGAGCATCATAGCAGGGAGTCACTGGACTCCAACAAATGGCGGGATTAAAGGTCCAGTTTCTGATTATAACAATGAACTCTTACCCTGGCATTCAGGAATCCATTGATGTATCTGGGAATATGCAACCACTCTGGAAAGGATCCTGTTTTGAATTGAGGAGTCCGGTCTCACTGTCTCTGGATCCAAATTGGCTGCGTGTGTCCCTGCTTTGGAAATTGTTGGTCATGTGGTCTGCAAGCAAGGAAGAAGGATGGCTCCATCCAAATTCAAAAAAATTCTCTCTTGGCCTACTCCAATCAATCTAACTGGAGTCAGAGGTTTCTCAGGTGTTATAATCTATGTTTGAATCTTTATCCCTTCTCTATCCAAAATTTGCATTCCCTTGCATTGCTTAACCAGGAAGTATGCTGAATGGTTTTGGACCCAAGCTTGTGAATGATCATTTCAGGTGCTCAAAAAAATTGTTGGAAAAGACATTGTCTTGAAGAAGATCACTTATGGACCTAGTGCTGGCAAGATCAAGCTGGCTGTGGACTCTAGTTATCAATCTGTTGGGGCTGTCCTTACTCAGGAAGATGAAAATGGTTTGGATCATCCTGCTCTGTATTAATCTCTTCTTTTTTCAGAGGTGAAATCCAGGTACTCCCAGCCCAAACTAGAACTTTGTGGTGCGGCCCAAATGTTGAAGAAGCTTCAAACTGTTCTCTGGGGTCAACACTTTGAGTTACAAGTCAATGAACTATCCATTATTGAAATCGTCAATTCCCCAAGTCTTCCAAACGCTCCAATGACTTGTTGGGTGGCTTTCATCCAGTTGTTCGCTTTGGATATTGTTCATAGGCCTGGAAAATCTTTCACCATGCCTGATGGTTTATCTAAACGTCCTCTTGGAGATGAAGAATTGGATGTTGGAGTGGATGTTGACAAGGAGGAACCCTTAATTTTTCCTGTCTTCACCTTTTCCTCTCAAAATTTTTCTGGCTTCCAACAAGGCTTTTGGCTTAAATTAGAGCAGTATCTTTCCGCTCTCTGAAGGCCTCCTGATCTCTCTGCTAAAGATTTTTTATCACTCAAAAGGAATTCCTGCAATTTCTTTGTCCAAGGTCCTAGGTTTATGAAAAGAGGCAACCCTTGTGCTCTTATTGTTGTCACCATCCCTTCTAAACAAGATTTGATCCTTGAAAGCCTCCATGAAGGCATTGGTCATTGTGGGGAAACCAAAAATTATCATTGAATATCAGAATGATTCTGGTAGCCATCCTTGAAGAAATCAGTCTCTCAATGGTGCAAGAGTTTTGAAGTATGTCAGAAACGTGATCTTAGGCGCCCAGAAGAAATTTGTTATCCCACTGGAGAGTCCACTGTCTTTGGAAGGATTTCTATGGATTTGGTTCATATTAAGGCTGGTGAAGCTAAGTACCTCATGGTGGCTAGAGATGATTTTTCTGGATGGGTTGAAGAAAAATTCCTTAAGAACCTCAGCTCTGAATTAGTAGAAGCCTTCCTCTATGAGACTTGGACAATGCGTTATGGCTTGGCTTGATCTTATTCAACCAATGGTGGCTCTGAGTTTGGAGGCAATCTGGCTGAAATGATCCAATTGCTTCCTGGTAAAAATAGGGTGACCACTCCTTATTATCCTGAAGGTAAAGGCATGGGGGAAAGAGGCCATGCTCCTTTGAAGGCTTCCCTTGTCAAGCTGGCTGGTGAAAGTGGAAATAATTGTTGCAAATTTCTTCCTCTGGTCCTCTTCTCCAATTGAATTTCAACTAAACAAAGAACTGGATACTCACCTTATGAAATTATCTTTGGACAAAGGGCTGTCCTTCCTCTTGATCTGGAAATGGAATCTTTCTTAGGTATTTCTTGGGAAAAGGTTTCTTACACCACTGATATATTAGTTGCCAGATCCAAGCAACTGGAGAAAAGTGAAGATGTTTGTGACGGAGCTTATCAGAAGATGATGGAGTAAAGAGAAAAATCAGTCCACTATTGGGAGGATAAGCACTCCAATCAAATCAGGGATCCCTTGAATCCTGGGGATCTAGTCTTAGCTTATAATCAATCCTTGGAGACTCAGTGGGGAAAGCTTTTCTCTAACCGCTGGAATGGTTCTTATCAAGTGGTCCGCCAAGTCAGAGGTGGATCATATGTTTTGGAGGAGCTGGATGGTACTCAGATGGCCAGAAGGTTCTCTGCTGATCAGGTAAAAAGAATTTCATTGTTGTGGAGGCAACTTGTTCCAGAAGTAAGTCCTCCCAATTGTGCACCACCAGGGGTCATCTGCTGCTTTTTGTTGTGAAACTCTACTGTATGCCACATATGTGAGCACCTGGGAAGCCTTCTTCATTCTTTTATCTCAGCCATTTCCAGGACTTTTTCTTTGGATGAATCAAGCTCCCTTTTTCAATCACCCTCAAGATCAAACAGGCATTTTTCTGTTTCAATTCCTTAGTTTCTTATTTTATATATATCATAAAAGATACTCAGATGCAGACTACGGACAGTCTGTAAGTTGGGGAGAGATGTGGTGCCCAATCTAGGACACTCTGGACCAGTAAAGAAAAAGTAAAATTTTTTATGAACTTTTCTATAGCCTCCATTTAGATCCAAAAAAAAAAAAATTGATCCGGGATGATTCCCATATCCAGTTCCAAACCTTCCAGCTCCCACTCTCCTAGTCTTCTAGGATCATCTTTTGGGTTCCTAGAGCCCGGTCCTATGTTCAATTTGCCCTTGCTTTGCGCTGCTGTCCACCCTTTTGGCAAACGCGCTGATAAAGACTGGCTTGTCTTGGGGGCTTCTATCTGGCACCGGCACCCCCAATTGGCTCCCTTGATCCCCTTTTTTGGTCATCCCATTCCCAATCGTCCAAAAGACAACCGGGACAACAAAGTTGTCCTAATCTCCCAACAACCCCCATCCTCTCCCTCCCTCTCTTGTCATGAGTCAAGAACCTTTTGACCATCATCAGCATATGCAGAGCAAGCTGGCTGACCTAGCTTGAGTCGGAGGTGACACTCTTGAGCCCCTGCCTCTAGGTTTATCATCCACATCATCATTCAAAACCAGAGCCAATTGAGTTGAAGTCATTCTGGATTGAGCTCATTGATCAATAAACAACCAATTGCGTGCTAGAAGTGACTCTGAGAGCAGACCCACACACTCAGAGGGCCTCCCTGCTCAAGCAAGCCCATCCTGACCATAAATCAATCAACCCTCATCCGGCTTGACCATGACAACAACCGCAACCACCTCATTGACCATTAGGCCCACCACTACCAATCATCCTTGTCACCCCTTCAGCGCTTTGGATCATCATCAACCCATCAATCTGGTCAAGAACCAGTTGGTGCTAACCCAGACCAACCATCATCAACCAACAATCAACGTCATCATCTCCACCATAGTAGAAACTCATCCCTGGCTTCCGCCGGCTCATCCGCTGCCCCTTGTCCTATCTCCTCCGGCCCACTGAGTCACCCACCCAATCCAATCACCAATGAATCCTTTCTGTCTTCCTCCATCAATCATTGCCACCACCACCACCATCTCATCCTCACCAACCATCCCCATCACCACCATGACCCTCACAATTGCAAGGTGGTTGATCCAAATCCAACCCACCATTCCAAGCATTGAGATCCAAGCGGCTTGATTGCCCTCCCACCTCAAGCTCACTGGTCTCCCGCACAGCTTGTCCGTTGCCCGGGGGGGTCTCAACTGTTGCTGGGGCCAGTCGGCATGTCCACAGGCGTCTCAATAGCGACTCTCTTGCCTGTGCCTATCATTGGCACGGGCTGGAGTTTTGATTCAGTTATTCTTTTTTTGAGTTTTTGTTGTTTCTTTTATTCCCTTTTGTTTTCTCATGACAATCCTAAAAAAAAAAATCTGCTCTATCTGTAAATCTCTCTTGTAAATAGTCTACAGACCTCTTTTCTATAAAAGGAGGGGCTCTCCCCTGCCTTTTCCAAAGGCACAAGGGGAGTGTGTTTATATGTACCCCCCATTATCATTGAAATCTGATCCTCATCCTCATCCTGGGTATATCTATGATTGCCCCCTGATCCATTTATCCTTAGTCTTTGCCCCTCTGTGGCCTGATCCTTATCACCAACCAATAGCCTTGCTGGTTGAAGAGAATTCTGTCTGTTGGAATTCTTGAGTGTTTTATAACACTCCTTGATCCCTTTCTCTGACCATACTGGTCTTTATCCCTCCTTGAGCATCTTTCTGGAGCCAATCACAATTGATTGAAGAGGTCTTATTAAGCTTAAGGCCTGGAGTGTTATACATCCCTTTTTTTTTGGAGTTGCATTCTGCCAGCCTACTCTTGAGTTCCTTGGGAAGTTTTTAAGGTTATCCTTGCTTCAAATCAGTTTACTGTTTTCTTTTAGAGCTTCTTAAACATAGTGCTTTGTCTTGTACAGCCACCCTCAGTTATCTGGTACCCTTCAAGCGCTTGATTGCGTAGAGTTTGGCAGGTTCATTGAGAACCTGGAGGTTGGTTTGGTTTGAGTTGATCATCCCCAATCTTCTGCTGACGACCAGAGTTATTAGCTTGTGGGCGTTGTTTACATGCAACAGCTTTGTTTTTTGAACTTTAAACAAAATTTAGCTTTTTTTGTCCAAGTTTTTCCCACATAATCTTGGCTCAGATAGTGCTGTTCCATTGCTACCAAACTACTATCATCTTTATGCTTTACTACTTGATTCCTCATTTACCAGGTTCTGGACCTTGATCTTGGTTACATTTAAATATTTTTGTAACACTCAGGAGGGCAGCCTAAACAGCACCTTTCCCCTCCACAGAACTTCCATGACCTAGCACCGCTTGGAGTCTTACAACGGGCCTGTGTGAATTTCACAGATTTGGGGAAACTGGCCTCAAAACGCATGAAACAGGACTATTGGTACAGGGGCCCTAATGGGCCCGGTGAGGTATATGGGCAAATACAGCCAGATGGGCTTGCATGGAAATAATTGGGCCCAAGGTTTATTTTGGACATAGTTGGCCAGACAGGCTGGCCCACAAAAGTATGGTTTACTTAGTTTTGGGGCTTGGGGAGGCCCATTGGGGCCTCCGCCCATGTTGCAGCCCGGTTGGGGCTGCCGCCCACTTGGGGTCGCTGTTTTTGCCTTTGGCCTGTCTATGGGGCCTGACGTCTCGCACGGGGCTGTCGTAGGGGGAAGGGGGACTCAAAATGGAGCCCCCCCACCCTGGTCGTGGCTGTTGAGCCCGTTGCGGCTGCCGCAGGGCTGGAGGACCCGGCTCCTCCCCCTTCCCTTGCTTGCCATTGCGAGGAGGAGGGGGAGGGCTGGCTCAATGGAACCAGCCAGCAGTCGGTTGTAAGGAGCAACTGGTCATGGTGGGGGGGACTTGATCACCCCCCCTGCCAAAAGGGGTGGCTAGGCTGGTTGCATCAAGGCAACTGGCAGTGGGGGGGAATTGACCACCCCCCCACCATTGAAGGGGCGCTCTCCCCCCCCCCCCCCCCCTTTACCAAGGGGGAGGAGCAAAGGGCTGGGGGGGACCTGACCACCCCCCAGCCCACCTACTGTAGCAACGCCCTGGGGGTATCAACCCCCAGGGTCCCTGGTAGGGGGATTTGACCACCCCCTCCAGGGATCTGTGAGAAAGAGGGGGGGGGGGGGGGACAGCATGTCAGCTGGTCACCCCCCCCCCCCCAAGTGTGTCTGAGACCGGACCCAGGTGTTTCCTGGGTCCCTCCTGGCCATTTGTATGGCCAGGGGCTGGTTGCATGAGGCAACCAGCCAGCATTTGAGGTGACAGGCCAGTTTTAATAGACAACCGGCCAGGTTTTTGAACAGCTACGGGGCTGGTTCAGCCCCATTGAGGTGGAAACACCAGAAATAACCAGAATAGGCTGTTTGTAAGGGTACAGGGACTGATTGAATGTGGGCTGATGTAGCCCAAACCAAGTAACAAGGCCTTCAGAGCCTGTAGAGCTCTTTTGGGGCGGAAAATTTGCCTTTTGGCTTGATGTATCATGGGCTCACAAGAGGCAAATCTTTTGTACTTAAGGAGCTCTTCTCCCTGCTGTTTTCCATCATTCATTCATCATCCAATAAAATTCATCAACAATATCATCCAATGTATTGCCCCATTGTGAGATCCCATCAACCAATTATTGAAACAAGGTGTCCAGAATTTCTTTTGCTTTAAATACTGCTCATTTGCCTAAGCTAATTGCTGGCCATAATTATAACAAGTTCTTCTTCTGAAGCATTCTTCCATTTAGGCCATTCAGGAAACTTTTGCGCTGCCTTGTAAAAAGGGGGCTCATTGAGTGGTGTAAGCCATACCTTTGAGGTTGTTGTATTTGGCTTTGCAGTCTTATATTGTTCCTTTGATTTATTAATTCCAGAACGTGAGGAAGAGGAGGATTGGGGGAATGGGCTTCTGAGGAGCTGGTATCCTCAAGATTGGAGTCTGATTCAAGGAATCCAGGGCTGGCTTCCCTGATTGTATATTGCTTGTTGTTTGTTGAGAAGTCAGTTTTGTGGCCGTCCAGTTCAGATTGAGAAAATAGGTCCAGACCGGGTAATTTGAGGAAGGGGAATTTGTTCAATTGAGTTTTGGGGAAATATACATGTTTGGTCTTGACAACCGCACCAAGTGAATTGAGAATAAGATAAGAGTGGAAGGTGGGGTTGAAACCAATAAAAATTCCCTCAAGTCCCCTCTTTTTTAACTTCTGTACTTTTTGAGTGTGATTGGCAAGATATATAACAGAAGTACCTTTGGGTTTCAAATAATTAGTGGGGAGGCTCTTGCCAAACATGAGTTCCCAGGGAGATAGGTGGTTACCTTCTTGAGTAATTTAATTAAGAATGAAGCAGCAGCTTTGAGTTACTATATGCCAATAGTTCTTAGCCAACCTGGTTGAAGAGAACATGGTCTGGGCAGATTCTAAGATTGTTCTATTAGCTCTCTCAGCTTGACAATTGTGTTGTGAATGATAAGTTTCTGATGTTTGTAACTTGTTATTTTTTAGCTTTGGCAAAATCTTTGAAGGTAGAGTTGTTGAATTTGGTTCCTTTATCTGAGAAAATTTTGGAAGGGTAATAGTTCAATCTCTTGTGTTCAATTTTGAGGATGTTTATGATCACTTTGGTTGTCTTGTCTTTAGAATTAAGAGGGAACGCTGCTAAGTAGCCAGAGTAGTTGTCTACTAGGGTGAGAATTTAGTGGTGACCCGCCTTAGATTGTGGTGAGATTGGGCCAATGAGATCAAGGTGAATTCAGCCTTAGGTTTTACTTGTGGGAGAGGAAACACAATAGAATGGAGATCTAGTCATTTTTGTCAGCCATGAGACAGTTAAACTTGTCCAAATGTCTGGAAACTCATATGTCCTGCTGGTATAGTGGCTAAGTACTAGGCTCACTTCCCAGTATCTGATACCAAGGTTACTGGTTCAAACCACAATGGAGAAAATAATGAAAATGTTGAGTAGTTTTGTAATTATATATTAAATCTTAATAATATTATATAATATTGTATAAGTATGTTTTTATGAGTATGGATTATGAAATTAAACCTTGATAATTTATATTATCAAGAAAGGGACCCAATATAACTTTAAATTAAGTTATGAGGACTCAGATGCGTCCCAATTATTGATATAGAAGTTCCCAAATTGTTTCATCTCTTTGGGAAGGAGTTACAGTAATCATATTAACCCATACTCTCTATACTGTATAAATTAATTACATATTATCCCTTTTGGGATACATTAATACCTTAATACACTAATCTGAGCCTTGAGTGCGTCCACTCAGAAGGCTCAGGGTTTAGTTGGGAGCCATGGTAATCATATTAACCCATACTCTCTACTTTGTACAATTAAATTGCATAATTTTTACCTTATCCCTCTTTGGGATGTAATTATAAGTAATACTCCCTCTGTACACTTAATAAACCTTACTGAGCCTTGAGAGCGATCACTCAGAGGCTTTAGAACTTAATTGTAAGCTATGAACCTTCTAGTAGCACTGCCAAGAGTATATACACCTTATAGGTATAGTATAATTATAAATTAATTACTTATTTAATACTATCCCCTTTTGGATGTAATAATGCTTTAATATACTTCACTGAGCCTTGAGTGCGTCCACTCAGAGGGCTCAGAGTTCATCTGTATTCTGTAAACCTTTTAATAAAACATTGCAAAGAGTATACATACTCTATGTGTATAGTATGAGCTAAGATACTTATAATTAAAATTAAATTATTTGCCAAGGTATTAAGCTACATTAAATAAATATTAATAATCATTATGATGGAATCTAAGGCTTCTATACCGTCCATCTGAGTGGTGTATAAGTCCTAAGACCCAGTAAGTAACCTTTTAGTAAGTAAAATGAAAACTTTACCTTGAAAATCCTTCCCAATGGGTACTAGTTCTTCATTACCCATTGGGAATGATGTAATGATGTCTTGGGCCTTTGAGGACGAAACCAAGGAGAGCCTGACACTCCCCTGGTGATTACTAGAGTCCCCTGAGGGCTCCTGTTACCTTAAAAGAGCAGGTTCTTTACCCTATAGCCCTTTCATCATCCATTATATATTATTATTTGAACAAGAATACAAGCAAGAGTTAACAAGCCCATTAACCTTAATCTCAAGAAGAAGATTGACTGGGGCTATAAACTTTAGTATTAAATTCAATCAATAACCTATCTGGCAACACCAATTTCGAGTTGAAGGTCTCACTTGGATAAGTAACCCCTGTGTGCTACTCTTTAAAGGGTGTGAGCTCATTTATAAGCAAAGCTCCTTTTGGTCTTACTCCTTTAAGACTAAGGCCCCTTACCTATTATAAAGGTTTAAGGTGTGGCTATTTACTCATAATACCTTGTTATTATTCGAGTCTGTAAACTTTTAAAGTTGCTTTTTGGAATATATAAGTCAAAACTAATTTAAATATTGGTTTGTCTTTATTCTTTTGCAGGTTTAACCACAGCTAGGTATAGCAATAGAGGTTAAATCCCTGACAATTTTACTCTTGATGCAACTGTCAAATTGGAATTTGTGGAGCTCTTTGTTAGTGTAGAGGTCCTTTACAATTGGCTTGAGAGTAGAGATGGAGGCATGTACATACATTTTGTGGATATTGAGTAGGGAGGAAAAGGGGTTCAAGATTGATTTGAAAGATTTACTGACTTTTTTTGACCTGCTGATTGAGGTTTTTCTATGACAAATAAGTTATCCAAATGAATCCTTTCAATACAAGTTGCTTACCTCAAGTGACAGCAAAAATATTGTTAACTTGGAATAGATTTCAGCCTTTCTTGGCAAGAAGTCCTGGGCTCATGAGATTCACAACAATGTTGGTTACATAGACCCATTCTTTGAGAGTGATCACGGAGTCTTTCCATTCTAGTTTTACCGTTCCAGTTCCGCATATCTTGAGATTGGCTTCTAATTGTCCCATTCTTATTTTCTCTGATTCTTCCTGAAGTTTTATGGAGGAAAACTGCTTTAGGTTGTTAAATATATGGAATTTTGCTCCTGATTCTAGAAGTAGGTTAAGATCATTGTCTGCATTGATCCAGAGGTTTAAAAAGGCATGGTAATTGATGGTCGGAGTCTTTTTAGATTTGTTTTTCCACTAAGTTTGTTTTTCAATCCACTATTCTGGTGCAATTTGAGGATGCAGATAGAAGCAAGAGGATTCAGAGTGTGGAGCATTAGGATCATGATATCCTTCTTGGAATCTAATTTTCATCTTCTTCTCATCTTTGTGGATCTTGTTCTTGTCAACACCAGGGAGACATCTGCCGCTGGTTTGTAGGTATTAGATTGTGCGTTCCTCTTGTTATTGTATTGGGTAAGGTGATTGAAAACTACATCCACCGTCATATGTTTATCTACGTGCATTCTTTTCTGCTTGATATTTTGAGAATTGGAGGAAACTTGAAGAGTACTAAATATGCAAGTATGTCTTTGGGAAGTTAAATTCCTACATCAGCCATCCTTGTAATCACCTTTTGCATCTTGGTGATGAAACCCTTGATAGTGTTATCGTTGAAAGATGATTGAAGGAAGTGATTAAATACCCTGTTGCTATTTGCTGTCTCTGAAGAGGCAAATCTCTGGGTGATTTTGGCCCATAGGATTTAGATGAAGTTTTGTTGGAGGAGTTGACCACTTGGCGTGAGTGGTGCTGACTAGTTTTGATATAATTATTGCTCTGATTTCTCTGTCTTTTCTGGTAGAAAATGGGCTGGAGTTCCAAGTGATAGCTTCCTTGCTATCTTTCAGATCAAATAACATGAGCATCTGATCTCTCCATATCAAATAACTTTATTCATTCAGAGGAGGGATAGCATTGACAGAAGATTTCGGCGCCACCTGATGGAAGTAGTTGGCTGCCCCAGCTGGTTTGTTCATGGTTTGTTTGTTTATATTTGGTTGCAGGATTTTTTCTTTTAACCTTGATAAGACTGAGCTAGATTTCCAGATGACTCAGAACCAGCATGGGCTGTACAAAGAAAAAAAAGTATAAGAAACAAAGATTCTGAAAGAAGAAGGAGTTCATAGGAAGAGACATGGGGGAAGGGTTCTACATCTAGAGCCAATAGAGAAAGTTGAGAGCAGCGGCTTGAGAAGGGCAATGAGTTATTCAGGATGCAAAAAGGATACTGAGAGAAAAAATGCTGAGAAGGACACAAGGAGGCAGACTGGATGAACTAGGAGATCAGATTGTATTTAGTTGAGGAGATTCAAGGAGTTGGAGTCTTACCAGGCAGAGACTTATAGACTTATAATTGATGAGGTTGAGATAGTGAAGAGGCGTCAATGGTTGAGAGTTGGCGGAGCAGATGTTTCAAGAGAATGGGAAAGGAAATAAGATAGGAGAAAGGACAGAAGAGGTAGAGACAAAGAGATAGAGACATGAATAAGAGAAGTAACATTGAAAAAGAAGAGAGGAAAGTATTTCCCAATTGAGAGATCCTGTTGAAAGATAGGAGGACTAGACTAGGAGAGAGAGCATTTGGGAGAACCCCCTGTGTGTAACAGAGGGAGCGCGCAGGGAGGTACTGTGAGGAGTGCGCGGAGACACTGGGAGGAGGGAGTACTGACTTAACACAAATTTCTTATGAATCTTAGCTCTGAATCAGTGGCAGCTTTCGTTCATGAGACTTGGACAATGTTTGACAGCTTGGCCCAATCTTATTCTACTGATGGTGGCTCTAAATTCAGTGGAAAACTTTCTGAAATGATCCAATTCCTTCCTGGTCAACATAGGGTTACAACTCCTTATTATCCTGAAGGCCAATGCATGGTGGAACAAGGCCATGCTCCTTTGAAGGCTGGTCTGGTCAAACTGACTGGTGAAATTGGAATGAATTTTTGCAAATTTCTTCCTAGGCTCTCTTCTCTGATCTGTCATACTGACACCAAACTCAGTCTAACCTCAGTCTAACCTCAGCAAACCCAGTCTAACCCTCAGGCCTGATCTACTTTCTCAGGAACTTCAACCTCAGGGCTCAGGGGACTTACATCAATATGTCTCCAGTAACTATATACCTCAAGATCTTCATGCAGTACATATCTACATATAGTCTAACCTCATACTATACATAGATAGACTCCATAGGCTTGCACATACTCAATCTACCAGGCTCTACTCTACCTCTCTTTCTAACCCATACCTCTGTGGGTTATCTCTCTGTCTAACCCATACCTCCTCTGTGTGGTTTATCCTTTGGGAATCTTTATGTACATCCTCTTGCAGATTGTATTACATACTCTCTCTACTTAGTACATAGTGTCATGACCCCCATGTACACTTTACATCCTTCAACTGTACTCTCCCAACTTAGACAGCTCAGACCTGGAACCTTGCCCCAATGTAGAAGCAGCCTAACCTAATGTAGTAGCATACCTGATCAGCCCTCTCTGTTACTTAGACTGTTCCCATGAAATCATATGTATAGTCTGAGCCCCAATCACTTGTACGTCTGTTGTAGTTCCAACCTCTTGTCTATTTAAACAGGCCTCCTCTTCCCTCTTCCTGATGGTTCCCCAAGAAATCACCTTACTACTTCTTACTAGGAGATCTTTCCCAGAAAGTGTCATTCAGCACCCTTCAACCCAATCCTCCTCTGCTCCTTGTAGCCTCTTTCAGTAACCTTGCCCCCAAGCCTACTGTGGGTAGAGACCCCTCTGTGCCAAGCCCTGCTTGCATGTCAGCAGCCCTTGTGACATTAAACTGATTTCATCCCCAATAACCCCTTCTTCACCAACCACACTCCCTATCCCTTTTAGACAGCATAAAATCTTGCTATTGAGTTGTGGCAATTTTTGTTTGCTTTATTTCTATCCCAACCTTGAAATTGGCTATTTGATTTGTGGTCATTTTCATTGCTTCCCTTACCTTACTGTCAAACCTACTCAAAAGACCCAGCTCTCCATCCTCTAAGTATCACTTTGACGCTTCAACGCTTTGACACTTCAACACTTGGACACTTGGACACTTGGACATTTTGACGCTTCAACGCTTTGACACTTTGACACTTTGACGCTTTGACACTTAGACAAGGTATAGTAACCAGTATTTGACTGTCCCCTTAAGGTAATCAGAGGACGAAAAATTCCTTTTTTTTTTAATCATTTTATTCTTGTTCCAAGGTGAAGAAAAATTTTGGGTAAATAATTATTCTTAGAAGTAAGAATGCCCCCACGACGGGCTCTTTTTTCTCACATTTCTAGCCCAGCAGTCACCCGTAGCTCCAGGGGGAGAGGTGCCACTGAACCTACTGACCATTCTACCCCCAGATCTTGTGGAACAGGTAGGACTTTTTCTAACTTGGCTGCACCAGTGGTTACCACTTCCACTCGTATGGATACAGGTTTATTGGAACCTATTCCCCAAGTATCCCTTTCTACTATTCCTTCTTCTGACAATGCTAGCCTCCACAGAGTCACAGGTCAGTTTCCAAGCCCAGTTTACCATGGTTTGGACTCTCCTGCCTATGGTGCAAGCATGGTCCTAATCCCAGGAGAAGGTGAAGAAGATGAAGAGGATGAGGACTCAGGATTTGATTCCAGAATCTTGAGTGGCCTGGGTTCACCATCCCCAGAGGGTAATCCTAGACAAAATTCTAATGTGTTAATGTGAGAGGCAACTAAAACCAGATAATATTTCATCAGGATCAGAAACAAGACAGAATAGATGGAGAATGAAATTTTAATAACCTAAAACCAGGAGACGACAAGAGTAGGACTGCAGCAGGCAGTGAATAATGAAGTCTTGATAGAAGATATAGTGACGTCTTCAAAGATGATGATAACCCCAATCATAAGCCAAAAACTGAAAGAATCTTAGTAGTCGATCAGAGAGTGATATCATGAGTAAGCTATTTGTGAAAATTTGAGGATAGAGCTTACCTGACTCAAAGCACCCTTAGTCCTATGACACAACCGTTCAAGTTGTGTGAGGAACAGGACAGGGGAGTGCGCGAGTCAGGTCTTGAGTAGCTCTGAATGCCGATCTAATACAAAGTATTCACACTGGAAACAGTGTGAAAGCGCGCGCGTACAACTTGCGTAGTAACTTGACAGGGCTAAGACATGAGACTGAGGAGACAGTGAAAAGAAACAGTAAGACAAGATAAAAGAAGCTGAGAGATAATATTGTGAGCATTCAACATCCAACCCATCTCTCAGGTTCAGACTCAGAAGACGTTGATTGCACGTAGGCTACCTTGCAGACTTTGCCTTGCAACAGGTTTGGTAAGGAAATCAGCATGATTATTCTTCGAAGCAACCTTTTGTAAGCTAACAGTACCTTTTTTGATTTCTTCCCTAATGAAATGGTGAAGGATGTCAATATGCTTAGTTCTGAAGGAAAAATGGTTGGCCTGTTGCAGGGCCAGCTTAATACAACCTTCGTTGTCTTCAAAGACAGGAGTCGGCTTGAGAGGTTTGAATTTGATGAACTCAGGCAGAAGGGTTGTCAGCCAAAGGATCTCTTTTATTCCATTGCCCACAGATTTTTATTCAGATTCAGTAGTTGAAAGAGATACGGTAGGCTGCTTTCTCAATTTCCAAGTGATGAGATTGCCCTTCCAGGTTATCACCAGCCCTGAGATCGAGCGTCTAGTTTGTGGGCAGGTTGCCCAGTCCGAATCCACAAAAGCTACCAGGTCTTTGGTTGACTCCAATTTTTCAAAGTTCAGCCCTTTTGTTTTGGTGTGTTTCAGATAGTTAACAACCTTCAGGGCAGCATTATAATGAGAGGAGTTGGGTTTCGTGAGGAACTGCGACAAATAGTTTGTTGCAAAAGTGATGTCCGGTTGAGTATTGCAGCTGACATACAGCAGCTCGCCGATGATCTTCCTGTAATCACGGCCGGTTTTGACAAACTGCTCATGCTCTTCAGTGGTGGATGGCATAAGTTTGCCATTTGGTTTAAAAGGGGTGGAGTGTTCCTTGTAATTCGGAAGTTCGTACTTACTCGCTAGAGAATCTATGTAGGTTGGCTGAGATACCTTAAATCCTTTCCTTGTGACGTCCATATTTAACCCTAGTAGCATGGATGCCTCACCTAGGTATTTGATCTTAAAGCGCGATTTGATTTGCCTTCTGAATTTCGAAGGATCCTTGCTGAAAATGGCAATGTCATCCACATGGATGTACAGCCAAGTGTCTTCAGAGTAGAACACACAGTTATCGCCTTCACTGCGTCAATAACCTATGCTAAGCAACCAAGAGCTGAGAGTATTGTACCATGCCATGGGAGATTGTTTGAGACCGTACAGTGCCCTTTTCAGCTTCAGAGACTTGCAGGGTGATGTAGACAGGTTGACCGGAGGAGCGATGAAAATCCTTTCTTGGAGAGGAGCATTTAGGAAAGCCAAATTTACGTTGAGCTGATGGAATTGCAGATCATTCTGAGCTGCATAGGAAATAAGCAGACAAAGAGAGGTCTTGTCCCCAGTGGGAGCGAAGACACTCTCGAAGTTAACTCCTTCCCTTTGGTTGAAACCTTGCGCACAGAGTCTTGCTTGGAATTCAGTGATCTTGTTGTTGGCGTTTTGCTTGGTTTGAAACACCCAGACGCACTTGATGGCCTTGGAGTCAGGGTCAATCTCCTGTTCTTCCCAGACATCGTAGGATTCCAAATTGAGCAGTTCTCTCTCCATGGCATCAATCTACTCTAGTTTGTACTTGTCGTTCAAGGCATTGTCTAGGGTAACTGGATTGGTGTAATTCATAGCTAGATAGAGTTGAGATCCTTCGCGCCTTGGGTAAGTCACTATATTGTCTGAGCTGACTTCACTGGGACAAAGAACAATGGCTTGGTCTGGAGTGATCAAAGGTGGATTGTTTGGAGCAGATGGTTCCCGAAGTTCAGGACAGATGATGGGAGATTTGCACTGATCCTCAGGAAAGTTTTCTGGGTTGATACCGTCCTCAGAGAGGATAGGAAAGAGTTTTTGAGGGGAAGCTTTACTGAACTTGGATTCCTTGAATTGTACGTTGGCAGTGCTGTAGACCTTGCCATTAATAGGATTAAGAATCTTATAGGAGGGAAACAGATTGGTGTATCCCAGCATAATGCCTCTGAAACCCAAAGCATTGAATTCAAAAGCACAATTGACCTTGGGAATGTGAACAAAAGCAGTGCAGCCGAAGGGACAAAGTACGTCGTAGTTGAATTTAGTTTTGAACCAAATAGCATAGGGAATCCGATTTCAATTGGACACCACTGGTAAGAGATTGAGGAGGTCAGTCGCCGTTTTGACGGCTTCAGCCCAGTAGCGAGGTGGAAGTTGACTGTGATTGAACAGGCATTTAGCCTTTTCAATAATTGATCTATTGGCGCGTTCTACCACTCCGTTTTGTTGAGGGGTGTAGGCAGGCAAGAAATGGTGAGTAATTCCAGCGTCTTGACAATAGGATTTGAAATCTGAGCTAGTAAACTCACCACCGTTGTCAGAGACTAAGGTGATCAATTTCTTGCCAAGTCGCCTTTTGGAAGAAGTCACAAAGCTCTTGAAGGCAGGTAAAGCCTCGCTTTTGTTCTTAAGAAAAGAGACGGTCTTGAATTGTGAGTATTGGTCTACAATAGTCAGGAAGTATTTGCAACCGCCAGCAGATTCAACTGAGACTGGACCTACAAGATCAATATGCACTGTTTCTAATGGCTGATTAGCAATTTTGAAATGGCCATTGAACACGGTGGTTGTCATCTTGCAAGTTTGGCATACGTTGCAGTCAGTGCTAGTAGAGACAGAATTAGGGAATAGGATCTTTTGGGTGGCAATGCCTGGATGACCCAAGCGGTGATGCCACTTGAAGTCGGATTGATTGGTTGTTAGGTGATGCGCAATAGGGCTGGTGGGTATTGTAACAAATTGGGTACCATAAATCTCCAGAAGGTGATTGGTAGTTGAACCAATGAGATTCACATTTTCAATCAGAATTGAAATGCCGCTTTTGCCAAATCGTGAGATTTTTGAAGTCTGGACAAGAAGTCTGTCGAGTGATAACAGGCATTGATTAAGATCTGGAATCAACAAGACATCCTTCAAGATGATTTCGGAACCTTCATGATTGATCAATTTTGCTGTTCCAATGGCAGTGGCTTGATGAGATGAGGATTTAGAACCAGAGCCGACAGGAAGATTGATTGGATTGGAAGTGAGCAGGAAATTGGGATTGTTCACAATATGGTGACTGGCTCCTGAGTCAAGGAGTGCAAGATTTTATTCAGAGCCAGAATGACTAGCCTTATGGTGATATAATTGAGCATTATAGAATGCATTAGCAGGTTCAACAGCGTTATCATCAACTGGTGGAGAGGAAGCAGTGGGTTGTGTAAGGTGAGCTTGGGGAGCATTCTTATCTGGTCGCAGATGGGGGTGTAGAAACCAGCAGCGGGACTCGGGGTGTTCGGCAAGAGGGTTGTGATGCCCTTTTGAGCAAGGATGTTTTGGACCCTTACGAGATTTGGTCTTCAGGAGGGCAGTTGAACCGGATTGATCAGGAGGATTGGTAGATGGAGCAGGAGTATTGGGTGGTGCCCTGGTTGATTCCATGTGAGTTACTTCACGCAGTTTGTTGAGAACTCTAGAGGGGCTCTTGAGAAGGTCGTCATTGAGGAGGATGCTGTGGACCAGGTGATAGAAATTGGCGGACAGTTTGGCTAGGATGGTGTAACTGAGAATGTCTTGGGGCACTTTGAGTTTCACCACAGCGAGTTGGTTTAAGAGCTTTCTGCATTCTTGTAGATAGGTTTGGAGATTACCATCAAAATTGTATTGGATGAAGTTCAACCAGATCCGACCTCTGTTGTTGGTCAATTGAGATGCATAGCGATCAAGAATAGCTTGCCAGATGAGGGATGGTTTAGACTGATTCTCGGGATTGACAATGGCGTCAAATGCTGTATCTCCTAGATGCTGAATTAGAAGATCGGCCGCTTCATAGCTTTTCTTTCTTTGAGGAGCCGTAGTTGGAAGAGTGAGGGTTTCGAATTTGGTATCTTCAACATACTCTAGAAGGCCTTTTCTTCGGAGATGACTTCTAATTCTCATTACCCAGGAGGCAAAGTTGGTTTCATTCAAGAGAGGGAGATGGAGAAGTTTTGGGTTGGGTTCGTCGAGGTCTGACATTTAGTATCACTAGAGTCAATTCTGGTTAAGTTGATGAGACTTGGGACTGTAAATCTGTTAATTTGAGAGGCAACTAAAACCAGATAATATTTCATCAGGATAAGAAACAAGACAGAATAGATGGAGAATGAAATTTTAATAACCTAAAACCAGGAGACGACAAGAGTAGGACTGCAGCAGGCAGTGAATAATGAAGTCTTGATAGAAGATATAGTGACTTCATCAAAGATGATGATAACCCCAATCATAAGCCAAAACCTGAAAGAATCTTAGTAGTCAATCAGAGAGTGATATCATGAGTAAGCTATTCGTGAACATTTGAGGATAGAGCTTACCTGACTCAAAGCACCCTTAGTCCTATGACACAACCGTTCAAGTTGTGTGAGGAACAGGACAGGGGAGTGCGCGAGTCAGGTCTTAAGTAGCTCTGAATGCCGATCTAATATGAAGTATTCACACTGGAAACAGTGTGAAAGCGCGCGCGTACAACTTGCGTAGTAACTTGACAGGGCTAAGACATGAGACTGAGGAGACAGTGAAAAGAAACAGTAAGACGAGATAAAAGAAGCTGAGAGATAATATTGTGAGCATTCAACATAATGCAACAGCAGTTCCTTCAACTTCCCCACACACCAACCTTCCTTCCACCACTCAGGTTCCTTCAACTGACCCTGCCCTGCTGGCCATTCTTCAGCAAATGACCACTGCAATGACTCATCTTCCTAAACCTGCTGACCATGGACCCTCTGCTAATTTTAAATCTCCATCTATCAATGCCCCAGATAAATTTGATGGAAATAACCCAACCAAGCTTAGAGCCTTCCTTCAAGCTTGTGAACTCATCTTTGCAAATGATGAGAGAGTTTTTGCTAATGACAGAAAGAAAGTATTTTTTACAGTCTCTTACCTTTCAGGAAATGCCAGTCGATGGATCCTACCCTATCTTGCTCACATTGGTAATCATGAGCCAGATTTCATACTTAACTCCTTGCTTCTATTCACTCAACAGCTTCATACCCTTTTTGGGGATTGTCTGGAAATCCAGCGTGCTGAGAAGGAGCTAACCCTTCTTAAGATGAAAGACAGTGGTTATGCTACTAACTATATCACTGAATTCAGGACAATTATGACCAAGGTCTCATGATGAGGTGATAAAGCCTTTTTCTTTCATTTTAGACAGGGTCTCCCAGCCAGATTACTGGACCAACTAGCTGGTTATGATGGACCTCAAGAAACCTTTCAAGACCTAATGGATATTTTTCTTAAGTATGACACTTGTTACCATGAAAGGATCCAGGAGAAGTCCTTCACTCTTCCTCAGACCTCAAGACCTGGACCCAGTCCTCCAAATCCTCAGAAATCTTGAAAGACCAGCCAACCAGGTAGGTTTGAGGGGAAGGCAAAGACAACCCCTACTAATTCTACTCCAACCTATGTTCCCAATCCCAATGTGGGAGAGGATGGACACCTCAAGGCTGAAGAAAAAGCTAGGAGAGAAAGAGAGGGTTTGTGTAACTACTGTGGAGGAACTCACAAAATTAGCCTCTGCAGGAAACGTCCAGATTTTAAGCCTGGCCAGAAGCCCAATCCTATGAAACCCAAACAGGGAAAAGACTAGGTGATGGGAATGTGGTACTCCTTGACCATCACCCTCCCAATATTCAAGTACAAAATTTGGAAAGCAAAGACTCTAACCCTCCTTCTAAAGACTTACGTTTTGTTTGCTTGTCCAATAACCAGGCTTGCAGTGTACTTGTTGACTCTGGAGCAACTCAATCTGTTATTTCAAAATCTATGGTTTCAAATTTTTCTCTGTAACCCAAACCTCTGACCACTCCTCTCTTCTTATTTACCTTCAGTCCTTCTGACTCACCTTCCCAGGAAATCACCCATAAGGTTTCATTCAATTTCTCTTTGCCCTCTTTTCCCAACTTATAATGGGATTTCTTGGTTGTTGATACTCCCCCAAAGAAGAAATTATTCTAGGTATTGACTTCCTCCATTTCTGGAACCCAGAGGTAAATTGGCAACTGGGATTGATCACCCCAAGACACCAACCAACTTTGGATCATTCCTCTTCTGTTGAACTCTTCTTGGCCACTACTTCCGTTCCGCCAGTGAACCTGCAGGTCACTGCTCCTGTCCCCTTTTCAGAATCTATGCACTCACAACACTTTCCTTTGAGTTCAACAACTACTTCTGTGAACAGGATATTCTTTGGACATTCTCTGAAATTCTTGGAGGATATGGAGGATGATCTATCCGTTCATGTTTTGAATATGATTATTTCCACTTCTGACCCTGACCCAAAGCAGGCTACTGCAGAAGGTTTGGATGAAGATGAGGAAACTGATGAAATTGAAACTGTGATGGAGAGAGTTCCTGATGCTTATCATGCCTTTTTAGATGTTTTTTCCAATGTCAAAGCTGATAAAATCCCTCCTCATTGCGCTTACAACCATCATATCAAACTGGAAGGCCCTATGCCTCCAGTTGGGCCTATCTACTCCCACAGTCACCACGAGAAGGAGGCCCTACAAGCCTATATAGGGGAAAATATAGAGAAAGGTTTCATTTGCCCCAGCACTTCCAGAACTGGAGCACCTGTCCTCTTTGTAAAAAAGAAGGATGGTGGTTTGCAATTGTGTTTTGACTATTGCAAACTCAATGCTGTGACTCAAAAGAACCAGTATCCCATTCCTCCCATGACTCACTTATTAACAGTCTTTTCTGGTTCTACCATTTTTTTCCAAAATTGACCTCAGGGGTGCTTATAATCTCCTTCAAATTAAGGAAGGGGATGAACATCTTACAGCATTCAGAACTGAGTTTGGGAGTTTTGAATATTTGGTAATGCCTTTTGGGCTCACCAATGCTCCTGCCTCTTTTCAATGTCTTGTTAATGACATTTTTGCAGACCTTCTGACCATCTGTGTGGTGGTATACCTTGATGAAATTCATATTTTTTCCAAAAACTTAACAGAACATACAGCTCATGTGTGTAAAGTCTTGAACAGACTTTGGAAGAACAACTTATATGCAAAGCTTCTAAGTCTGAATTTCATGCCTCCTTGGTGGACTATCTAGGATATGTCACTTCCAGAAGTGGCATTGAAATGGAAAACTCCAAGGTCCAGAAGATCTTGGACTGGCCACCACCAACAAACAAAAATTCCTTGCAACAGTTTTTGGGTTTTTATAATTTTTATTGCAGGTTTATCATTAACTATTCCAGAAAGGTGCACCTCCTCACTGCTCTAACTGGAGCAGATCCCATTTTTCCTTTATCCCCAGGGGCTCTGCAGCAGTTTGAGGACCTCAAGGTAGCCTTTACTAAAGCTCCTGTACTCAGACATTTTGATTTTTCCTTACAAACCTTTTTTGAGACTGATGCCAGTGACTATGCCCTAGGGGCTGTCCTCACCCAAGTCTCCCTTGATGGATCCAAGCACCCAATTGCTTTTGAAAGCAGAAAATTGGGTAGTGCTGAACTGAACTATGAAATACATGATAAGGAACTCCTGGCCATTGTATGGGCGATCAAGATATGGAGATCTTACTTCCTCAGTCTTTCTTTTCCCTTTGAAGTTCTCACTGATCACTTGTCTCTTAAATATTTCATGACCTCCAAAGTATTGACTTGTTGCCAAGCCCGTTGGGCTAAGTTTCTGTCAGAATTTGACTTCAATAAAGTCCATAGACCTGGAAAGCAATTGATAGTGCCTGATGTCTTGTCACGTTGAGACAAAGTTTATCCCAAGGGGGGGATGCCCTATGCAGAAAAGAATTCAGCAAATGTCAAACAACTCTTGAAACAGAATGACTTTGAACCTTCTATAATTTTCTTTATCTCTGCAAAACAGGTTGACAAAAAATTGGAAACCTTAATTCAGTCCCAGATCTCTAACAAATCAACCCAGCAGATTATTCAGAAGCTACATAAAAAGGAACAAGTAAAGAGTTATCTTATAGACCCAGACACTGGACTCCTTATTTTCCAAAATAGGATAGCAATCCCCAAGGAGGATGAACAACTCCAACTTGAAATACTTCAACAAAGACATGACTCTCCTCTCTCTGGCCACCCTGGACAAGATAAAACATCTGATCTAGTCAAAAGAGATTTCCATTGGAAAAATATGACTTCCTTTATCAAAGATTATGTTTCTTCTTGTTACATTTTCAGCAGAAACAACGCCAGTCACCACAAAAGGTTTGGACTCCTCCAACCCTTACCAATTCCAGATTCTCACTGGACTTCACTCTCTATGGAATTCATCTCACAACTGCCACTATCCAATGGATTTGACTCAATCCTTGTGGTACTTGATTGTTTTTCAAAAATGTCACTCTTTATTAAAATCAGAATTGATATCTCCTCTGTGGAGTTAGCTAACCTACTAATTTCTCATGTTTTTACTAAACATGGCCTCCCAACTGAAATTGTCAGTGACAGAGGATCTTTATTTGTTTCTTCCTTTTGGAAAGGTTTATGTGAAAAATTACAGATAAAAATAAATATTCACACAGCTTATCACCCTGAAACAGATGGACAGACAGAACGAGTAAATCAGATCCTAGAACAATTTCTTAGGATGTATGTCAGTTATCACCAAGACAACTGGGATACCTGGATCCCCCTTGCTGAATTTGCTTACAATAATTCCACTCACACTTCTACTAAGCAATCTCCTTTTTTCACCATCTATGGATGATACCCCAACTTTGACAGTCTCCATGTAGTAGATGATCAACCTGCCAGCCACTACATAACCCAGATTCACCAGAATCAAAAGTTATTGGGTATTGAACTGTAAAAGGCAATTAAAACCTACAAAAGATATGATGACCTAAAAAGAAGTGACTTTCCTGCCTCATTTGCTGTTGGAAACAAAGTTTGGCTCTCTTCTAAAAATATCAAAACTAATCGTCCAACTCATAAGCTCTCAGAGTGATGGTTAGGTCCTTTTTTGATTACAGAACAGATTGGAAAAAGTTCATTCAAGCTTTGACTCCCTCAGCAATGGTCCACAATTCACCCTGTATTCCACTCCTCCTTACTCAAGCCATTTGAGGACAACTCACTATCCTCTAGGCACCAACCACCAACTGAGCCAGTCAAAATTGATGGTGAAGAAGAATGGGAAGTGTCTCAGATATTGGATTCCAAACTTAAGAGAGGGAAATTATTTTACTTAGTTGAATGGAAATGCTTCCAGAATGACAAGGAACGCACTACTTGGGAACCTCACTCTAATCTTACCAACTGCCCTACTTTACTTCAAGACTTCCATACACTCTACCCTTCAAAACCAAAGACATCCTTAAAATAAAAACAATATAAACCTTATTCTCCTTTTCAAAAAAAATAATTAATATCAATAACATGATAAAAAATAAAGATTCTTCCTCACTTTCCCTTTTTCAAACTTAACAAAAAAAAAAATCAATTACTCCCCTCGAAAGAAAATATAAATAAATAAACAATAAAATAAAACAAATTTCATATAAACAACTTTTTAGATAGCTTCACACATCAATTCTTCCAACTCTTTCACTCTAGAAATCCAAGTATTTACTAACTTTAACTTGGCAACTTGATAAGAATTTGGCCCCCTTATAGTAGTCCCTACTTCAAAAGTATTTCCAGCTAAAGCCATAATATCAGCTAGTCTTTTCTTTATCTCTAAAACCTTTTTCTTTCTAGCTTCTAAAAATCCATACTTCTCCTTTCTTATCTCACTACCCCAACCCTTCTTTAAACCTTCCTGAAAATTTGAATTTAAATTCCTAGAATTCCTACTATAAATCTCCAAAGAATGATTGACTTGATCTTCATTTAAAACAGAATCTTCCCTGGATCTTCTTCCTTCCATCATCTCCAATAACCTTTCTCCATTTTCCAATTCCTCCAACCAGACCTCAGTTTCACCTCTTTTTTCAATTCCTTTCTTTCTATTCCTCCTGTCTTCCACCACCTTCATCTTCACCTCCAAATCCTTCATCTTTTTCCTTAAATCCTCTAACTCCAAAGAGTCATCTGACCTTCCCCCTTTTCAACAATGATCTCTCTACCTTTTCCTTTTCCTGTCTCTTTAGTAGCTTCTCTATCTTCATCCATATCACTGAATTAAATCTCCAAACTCCCTTTGGCGTCTTCATTGTTGTCCCCACTTTGACGCTTCGACCGCCTTCTTTGACGTTTTGACAGACTGCTTTGACGCCTTGACGTTTGACGCTTTGACGGGTTGCTTTGACGTTTGACGCTTCGACGGGTTGCTTCGACGCTTCAATGTTTGACGCTTTGACAGGTTGCTTTGACGCTTTGACGTTCAACGCTTTGAAAAATCCCTTTGACACTTTGACGGCTTCCTTTGACGGGTTCGACGGACTCCACAATGCCTTTGTTTCTTACTCTTTTTGGAGGGACCTCAACCACCTCCTTGTCCAAATCTATGTGAGGGGTTCCCCATTGTATAAATGCCTCACTGCACTCCTCCTGCGGACGCCTTGACGTACCATCTATGGCCAAATTGCCAGTTCAATGCAGCGCCTCCCTCCTTTCTTGCGTTTTCTTCAACCTCTCCTGCATCAAACGGACTATTCCAAACTTGTATCAGCACTCCAGCACCTCCAATACTAAATCCAGAAACACTTACCTGAAGATTCATTGAGTCTGGATGAATACCCCAGAGTCATGGCATCATCATCTACAGCCTCCTTCACTTCAAAGGGTTGACTCTTCTCCAGGACCCATAAGGTTGGCCCCAAGGCCTTTCTGCCTTGCTTATCCATATCACACATTCTTCCATACTGCCTACAACTTTCACATTTGGAAGAATTATGTTTGATACTGGTAGTGAAGATTCTTCCAAGCCTGATGCACCTATCACAACTTGGGTAGTATTGTTGGACTGGATAGTAATTGTTGGTCTTCTCCATTGGATAGGTTGGTGAAGGTGATCTGGGGTAGGGAGATAAAGGTGGTGATAGGGTGAATGGTGGTGATGGTTGTGGGTAAGGGGAAGGAAAACTCAAGTTAGACATGGCTGAAAGACAACCTGGATGGCCTCTTCAACCTCTCCTTTTATGGTCATCAGGAGATGCCCTCCTCTTCACCAGGGGGTACTGTCATACTGACACCAAACTCAGTCTAACCTCAGTCTAACCTCAGCAAACCCAGTCTAACCCTCAGGCCTGATCTAATTTCTCAGGAACTTCAACCTCAGGGCTCAGGGGACTTCATCAATATATCTCCAGTAACTATATACCTCAGGATCTTCATGCAGTACATATCTACATATAGTCTAACCTCATACTATACACAGATAGACTCCATAGGCTTGCACATACTCAATCTCCCAGGCTCTACTCTACCTCTCTGTCTAACCCATACCTCTGTGGGTTATCTCTCTGTCTAACCCATACCTCCTCTGTGTGGTTTATCCTTTG